>JAQIWI010000939.1:0-20605 GCA_034698825.1 Deuterosminthurus bicinctus | reverse complement strand
GAGTGCTCATCCTCTGTTCTACATCTGCCCCCGTTAGAGTGCCGTTAGACGGAGGACTCGGGAGACGACTCGTCACATGTGGTGGAGATGCGGGTTTCAACGATCATCCTGACTCCCACGTACCTACGAGTGCAAAAATAGTGAGATAAACTGACTCCAATAAAGTGATTTTTGTAACTCTTTGTGTCAATCATTCATTTCCCCGAGTGTTTAGTACGTGGTTAAAAATAAGTGAAAAAGACACAAACTATAAAGTGCAGTGACACTAGTGCCTTTTCACTTCTCACAGTGCATTAACTTAAGTGCCTTATTTACATTGTTACTAACGTTTATGTTCGAGCTTGTCAGTTCCTGTGCCGTGCTGCATCGTTTTTGCATCATTGTTCTCTGTGGAAGAGAAGTCCTGTCCAGTTGAGCTGTCAAATTTTCTTGCCAGAAAATCACAGCAGTTGTCAACCCCTTGCTCCTGTCAACTGCCAAAGCGATAAGCCGAAGTCGAGATAAGAGCGTCCAATCACCGCAGTGGATTTGGTCGGAGCATTGTCCTCGGGATTGTAAGTTCACAAACTCACCTGAAAACAAAAAAAGGTTGTCATTGTCATCCGCTCTCAACCCAGCATCTATAATTAGCATCCTGATTTAAGCTATATCAAACAAAGTAGCTCACCTGCATACTTCCACTGCCAGTAACTGATTTTCTTATCAGTTGATCATTTCCATTCTCCTTTGGGAATCAATTGTCTTTTGAAGAAGTAGCCACAATGGTTTTTGGTTGGCTTTATTCGGCCCCAGCTCGTCCCAAGAGAGCGCAAACTCCCTTGCCTGAGCCTGACGAGGAACAAGACGACCCGAGAATGCGGCGTTTGGAAATGCAAATGCAGCAAGCAGAGGAAGAGAGAAAAAGGGTCTTGAACGAGTTGAAACGTCATAATACCCAAGCTGAGAAGGAAAAGATCGAGAAAGCTGAGGCAGAGCGACAACGAGCTGCGAATGAGCGTAAGCTCATGGACATCATCGACAAGCAAGCTGCTGAACAAAATGCGTTGAAGCTAATGCAACAACAACAAGAGCGGGAGCTTGCTCAGCATAGAGATGCCCGTCAGTCGAGTGAGGCTGAGTTGAACCGTGCTACACTTGAGTTTCAGAGAACTCGACGAGACATGGAGCAAAGAATGAATGCTCACATGCTTCAACAGGGCGAGGAGCAGGCGGAGCTCCAGGGTGCCCGTAGGAAGAGAGCCAGGGCAGCTTCCGGAGGTCAGGCGGCACCCGAGACTCGTCAAATCAACTTTGACAACTATTCGGCTGCGAATCACACTCAGCCACCACAACAGCCAATCGGTCTTCCTCCTCCTGGGAGCTCCTTTGGAAGTCAACAACAACCGGTCGGGATTCCACAACTTTCCGGGCATCAGGCCCGAGGTCAACAGCAACCAGTTGGGTTTCTACAATCTTCAGGACAACAACAAGCTACGGGGCTTCAGCCACCAGTCGGGCAACATATTGGTGGGCTTCAGTCGCAAGGTGGGCTTCAATCAGGTGGGCTTCAGCAACCGGGTGGTTTACTAGTTGGCGGGCTTCTTTCGGGGTCACAGCAAAATCTTGCTGGGGCAAACCAACATTTTGACGGGCTACAATCAGGGGCACACATGCAACAGCAAAATGAGTTGCACCATCAACTTGGCGGGCTACAGATTGGTGGGCGAGTTAATGGCGGGTTTATTGCTGGGGAATCTTCGGGAAATCAGTCACTTCAGACTGCTCCTGGGCAACTTCTTAACGACGCTATGATCGAGGGCTACGCTTCGGGGTTCCACCACCAGGGGGACGCTGCCACTGAGAGCTTCTTGGCCAGGCAGAAAGGAATTGATCGCTGTCAGAGAGAGATGGAATTCTATAGAAATCGCATGGCAGTCTTGATGGGAGATGAACAACAACAACAACCGCCTGTTCAAGTTACTCCCAACTTTCCTACGAGCTCGACGCCTCGGACTTCTCGAGTAAGGTTGAATGAGCCTGCTGTCACAATGCCCAGCGCAAACGTGGGGCAGTTTAATCAATTTGCTACTGACCCCAACGCCCACGCCCAGCTTGGTGAACAGCAGCACCTTCGGGATGTCAATGAGGTTCTCTCGGCCTATCAGCGCGCTCAAGATGAATTGAATATTTTGAGAAATGGTGGAGTGCCAATCGCTCAACCTCAAGCTTCTCACCAACGCCCCGTTGTACCCAGAGTCCCACAGTCCAGATCTTCAGCCGCGGCATTCCTGGCGCCACCTGATGACTCTTCGGATGATGAAGCTTACGCGGGTTATGATGCAGTTGCTCTGGCAAAGCGAACTGCTCTGTTCGAGAAAGAAGTGAAGCCTTTTAAGTCCACTTCAAACCCAGAGATTTGGGCAAATATTTTTGAGGAAAGACGAAAGGCCCATCGAGTCCCTTGGAGAGATGCTCTGCGCTCGCTCGACAATTTGTTTCCTGAAAGTGACAAAACAATTCGAGCTTGGTTCAACTCGCGTTGCTCACAGTTGGACATGGCTTATGAGGGAGATCTCACCTTTAAGCAAGCTTGGCTTAATTTCCGTAAGACCCTTGTCAACAAGTTTGGCAAGGAATATCAGCGCATCCTCGCTGATGAAGAATGGGCGGCCTATAAGTGGGATCCTGCAACAAAACTAGCAGCCGATTTCTTCGACGACATGACCCGACTAGTTAACTTGACTCACCCCAAGGAGGTTATGAGCAGGAAGATCACCCTGATTCTTGGGAAACTTCCGAAGAGTATCCGTATCCACTGCATGGGACGGACTTTCGCGGACATTGATGACCTTGACACCTTTGTTTCGTCCGTATATACCTGCTCCGATTTTTCGAATCGCCTTGGATCCGAAATCGGGGATTTCGAGCGAGTCAGACTCACGACAGATGTCACCACGGGTGCCGGTTTTGCCCCAAGTCAGTCTGGAATAATGATGCCAGGTCAGGCCATGGTTTCCCGATCTATGAGACAGCCGCCGCCGAAAGTGTTTGATGATAACTCCGTTTGCAACTGGTGCAACCGTCGGGGTCACGAAGAGCGCTATTGCTTTGCCAAGTATCTTCGCTGGCAATCTTTGGCGGTGTCTAATGAGTACGTCATGCTCTCAGACAAACAGCTTGATGACATAGTCCAGTTGTTGGCTCCCGGTCAGACTTATCGCGGACCAGCTCGAGATTTCAATCGCCAACCTCAACAAGGATCCAGTCAACAGTTTCCTCGTCGTAATTCTGGGTCTTTCAATCGTCCACCTGTGAGACAAAATTTCGGGAACAATCAAGATGTTCGAGGAACTAATTTTGGCAACAACAATGGGAACAATTTTGGCAACAATGGAGGTGACGGAGCTTACTGGCGTCCCAACAACAATGACTACCTACCAATCGAGCCCCTTGACCTTAACCCACAAGGTGCCGGCCTACATGGACCTCCTCGTCAGCAGCAGCAGCAGCCACAGCAGCAGCCACCACCACCGCCGCAACAACAGCAACAGCAGCCGCCACAACAACCGCCACAACAGCAGCAGCAACAACCACAGCAGCCGCCACAACAAAATCAACAACAACCACAGAATCGGGCCCAAGGTCAGCAAGGTCAACAGCCAGCGGAGGTTCAGCCAGTCGGTCAGCAGCCGGCGGGAAACGCCTAAGGGTAGTCGAGCGGGACGACTACCCTGAAGCGCCAAACAACAACAACAATCATCACCACAACCCGCAGCAGCCCGGTTCCGTTGTCGAGCTGTCTGCGTCCTTGGAGTCAACGGAGCCTATCAGAAAGAACAGACAGAAGTTAAGGGCCAATCAACGTAGAGCTATCGCACGTCAACTCGAGCTTAATAGTGAAATTGACGCAGTACAGTCAATTTTGCCTCCTTCTCTCTTACCTCCTTCGAGTAACGCAATTGTTCCTCCTCAGTCCTGTGACCATGCCTCCTGTCACGAGTCCCTCATTACTAATACCTCCTCTTGGGAAATTCACTTGAGTGAGGAGAATGTACTGGCAGTTTGGACCGACTATCCTGTACTACAGCGCCGTGTTGACCAAAATCTGGCGGACTATTACAGACGACTTGAGATGGTTCAGGATCGCCATTCATTTCTTATGAAGGAGGTTCCGGAGGTTGCTCCACATAAGCGCTACCAACTGCTAGTGGAAATGAAAGAGAGCTCGAAGATTATTTACGAGACAACGGAGAAATACGAGCACATTTTGAAGCTGCTACTACGGGGGTCATTCGAGACGGGCCGTCTTTCACTTACTGGAACCACTATTGTGAGCTCAGAAGCCAGCCCGACGAGAGCCTGGAAGGAAAGAATAGCCCGGAGATTTAATAGAAGTATTAGAAGACTCAGTAAGGTGTTGAATAGACATAAGCATAACCTGGACCGCCTCCTTGATCACGGGGCGATTCAGCAGAGCGGACGTACTTTCACCCCGAAGCTACTACTGAGCAAAATTCGATTCCACATGGAGGATTCAACCGACTGCAGCGGTTTGGATGCTTCGAGTTCGGATCTCTCGCCAATCCCCAGCGACCTTGAGCACCAGGAGAGTGGTCGCCCCGAACCTGTGAAGGAAGCTAGCGCCTCTACTGGTTCGGTCATCTCCAGCCTTTCCACACTCGAGCCAATTGGAAAGGACAAATCTTCTCTAGTCACAGTAGTTACTACAGCAACTCAAGTCTCGTCAGTCCCTGAAAAGTCAACAACAACAACTGTAGTAACTAGCCCGTCAGTTCCCTTTGCACCTGTGGATTTTGTTTTTAATTGGAGCCCAAATTCAGCAACAACTAAAGCTGTTCCTATCGTAATCCCGAGCAACCAAATCGTCCCAATTGCGCTATCTCCGTCAGTCTCTTTGGTTACTACTAGAGACTCCAGGACCGAGCCAGCTCTTTCAATTGTGACTAGCCCAGCTTGCTCAGCACCCATAGTAACAGCAACAACTTTTGTCTCAGCTACTATCTCGACAGCACAGCCAGCACCCACGTTACCTCAGTTACCTTTAGCGCTCTCTGTAGCCGGAGCCACCATGGTCACTACTTCAGTAACGACAACTGTACCCGTGTTGCCCCCAGTAGCCCAAGCTCGTTACCCTGTCACTCGAGCTCCGTACCCAGTTGCCCCTATCAAACTCCACACGGGAATTGCCCAAAATGTCTCCCTATTCTCGCACCCATTTTCACGCTCCTCCTCTTTCATCCCAAAAGACCGTTGTATTGTCAGTCCCGAAGACAACCAACAGCCTCTTCATTGGAAACCTACAGCTTTGCCTGACCCACCGAGGAATGACGTGACCCGAACCCCCATTCAAGACTTACCCGATGATCGTCCCCACTTTGCCCCCACAACAAGTGGCTTGATTTCCAATTGCGAACGTGACCCGACCTCGTCTGAAGATGAGGATGTTGATCCTATCGACAAGTTCCTGAGACCATCAACAAAGCACTTGAATCCACCAACTGAGTTCGAGCATCTGTTCCCTGCCTTGAACAAAATAAGATTGGTCCTGTCAGAATCATCGGGTAGCCCCACCAGTAGAGCAATGTCCGAAGCTTCTCTGGATTCTCGCCCCAGACTTACCGGAAAGGAACCAGTTTTTACCTTCTGCAATAAATGGTTCGAGCGGATCCGTTACGCCTACAATAATGGAACCAGGGCGTATTCTCCTTTGGGTGCAGACGCTGTTGCCGCTCCTTGGATGCTCTACGCTGAGATGAAATCCCAAATTGACCCGTACCGTGACCTTATGTACGCGCTCGAAATTCCTGGATTACCAAAGGATACACCAATAATGGGGGTTATTGATTCCGGCACGTACAGTAACGTCATCTCTGAGCGAATGACCAAGTTTCTCCTCACTGTTGCTCCCGACACTATCAAAGTTATTACTCGGGATAAACCAAAAATGTTCCAAACTATTAATGGAGATTCCATTGTATCAACTCGAGATGTCTACCTTGAGGTCACAGTTGGTGAGAGAGTCGAGATTCTCACATTTATCCTCCTGCCTGGAAAGGTTGTTTCGGACATTTTGATTGGTCTTGCCGCCTGCCAAAGCTGGGGAGCTGTTATTGACTTCCGTGAGGGAACTTGCGTCTTCAGAGGCCCAGTCCACAACACTCCTGAGATGATTCGACAGAGTGTGGAACCAAAAGACCATGATGCCGAGCCCATTAGACGCTCAGCTGAACCAATCCCGATGTACGATTATCCCATTGGCCCAGAGGAAGAAGCTGCTGAATTTGAAGGTTACTCGGATCATGCCTCAGATGAAGAGTCGGATGATGATGACGAAGATTCGGGTTACGACTCAGAGAACATTAGAAGAGTTGAAGAGGCCCCCAATACACAGCTCACAGTTTCCACCGCTGACACAGTCTGGTTCCGCCCTTTGGGACCTAAAAAGATCAAATTCACCGCCAATAAGAAAGTTTCGGGACATTTTTGGATCGACATGACGAGCCTCGAGTCTAAGAATGCCTACGCACCTTCCATGCTGCTGAAGTTCCGGAAAGGAGTGTCCCGAGTCGTCTTGAAGAATGAGCTCTTGCGCCATGTTCGCTTTCCAGCCCTCCGTGATCATCCGCTCGAGACCTTTAATGAAGCAGACACCATGCGAATTAACCCAGTTAATATGGACCGTCCAGAACGAATCCGAATGCTCGACAAAGTTGACAGCAAGTGGGCTAACCTGAAGCTCGAGGGTGCCTTGATTATCCGCCCGTTTACCAAGGAAGAAATGCAGCCGGACGAGAGGACTTTCCTGCCATACACTGCCGATGATATCAAGCTTTTCAAGCGAAGCCCCGATTTGTCTGATGAGGAATTTTCCAAGATTCTCGAGTTTGTGCAATTGAAGCGAGCAGCCTTCGCTTTTGACGGTGATAAACTCGGGGCAATCAAAGGAATGGGAGCCCATATCAATACTGGTGACAGCGAGCCCTGTAACATAAGGCCATTCAGATTTCAAGGAGCTGAGTCCCAAATGGTTCAAGACTTTATAGATAAAAATGTCGAGCTGGGCGTTTTCTCACCTGGATTTTCACCTTGGAACTCGCCTGTTTTTCTGGTGAATAAGTCGAATGGGGAGAAACGAATGGTGATCGACCTTCGTGGACTCAACGCCAGGACCATCCGTATGGACTACCCGATCCCGAACTGCGATGATATCCTGAACACTGTCGGGCCTGCCAAATGGTTCGCTTCAGCCGATTTGTGGAGTGGCTTCTATCAAATGGAGCTTCACCCCGATAGCAAGGAAAAGACCCGCTTCACTGGCCGCTACGGAAGTTTTATCCACAACCGTCTTCCCATGGGATGGGTGAATTCTCCTGCTGTCTTCCAGCGAGCAGTCGAGCACATTCTGGGTGACCTGAAAGGGAGATTCGCGTTCAACTATATTGATGATGTGGTTGTTTTTGGAAATACTTTCGAGGAATTACTCGAGCGTCTCCATGCCGTCTTCCAGCGTTTCATCGACTATGGAATGACCTTTCGTCCCGACAAGTGTCTCTTCGGATTTAAGGAGTTGAAGTTCCTTGGCCACGTATTAAAAAACGGTGGCGTAGCAATGGACCAAAAGAAGGTGGCAGCCGTCCAGAACTTTCCCCGACCTGAGACAGTGAAAGGAGTTCAAAGATTTATCGGGCTTGCAAATTATTATAATCGATTTCTAAAAAATTTCGGGATAATTGCAAAACCAATTCGAGCACTAATCCAAGGGAAGGAGCTCTTACCCTGGACCCCAGAAGCCGATGCGGCTTTCCTCGAACTTAAGGAGTTAATGTCCACTGCCCCAGTTCTGGCCTGTCCAATCGAAGGTTCCCAGCTGCGTATTTCAACAGATGCGAGTAAAGTGGGCTGTGGGGGCGTATGTGAGCAGATGGCCCCAGGCGAGAAGACTTGGAGACCCTTGGCGTACTATTCGAAGTATTTCAATCCGACGGAGTTCAAGTACAGCACCACGGAAAAGGAGGCCTATGGGATAGTTCAAGGAATTAGGAAATTCCAGAATTACGTCTTCTACCGCAAGTTTTCCATTGTAACCGACCATAAGTGCTTGGTTGATCTTACCAAGTTAAAAGACATCCATGGTCGACTCGGGAGGTGGATGTTGTTCATTGACTCGACCGAAGCCACCATGGTTTTCCGGAAAGGCAAGGAGATGCATTTGGAAGATGCTCTCAGCCGCGCCCCTGTAGCCCCCGCTTCCGATGAGGGATCCGAGCTTGATCGTATTGGTCCAGAATGTCTAATTCGAGCCCTGCGTGTTGATGAAAACGGGCCTTTAGACGAGGAAACAATTGCGAGACTTTTGGACAATGACTGTGGCCTTAGTGATATTTCTGAGATTGAAATCTACCTTATTCGAGCCATGGTAGAGACGCCTTCGCCACCTCCAGATGCTGCACGGTTACTGGGACCTTTGGGGAAGAAACAAAAACTCAGTGAGGTTACTGAGCAGGATGTTCGGCTTACTGAACCAGTCTTTACAGTCCTTGGACTCGAGAAGTTGGAGGAGTTTAGTCAGCGCCAGCTAGAGGATCCTAAATTACATGAGATTATTGAGCCACTTGTTAAGCTTGGATGTGTCCCACCTCTCGATCTCGAAGCTCCAGCCCCAAAGCAGCCTGCGGTTCAAGGCGACTATGGCCTTATTCAAGGGATCCTTTTTTACGCTGACCAGCGTAATCCTCATGCTCCATGGCGACTTGTCATTCCTCAGAAATTGGTCCCAGAGGTGCTCGCCATGTCTCATGCTTCTCCAGAAGGCGGACATTTCGGGATTACGAAGACCATGGTGACCTTACGAAGACGCTACTTCTGGAAGGGAATGGCCAGTGACACCGAGAAGTACGTCAAAAGCTGCAAAATCTGTCAGATGAATGCAAAAACCAACACGTTAGTCCCAGGCCATTCACATGCTTTGGTGCCACCCGAACGACCATTCCAACGTGTGGCAGTTGACTACATTGACTTACCAATGTCCAAGTCAGGCAACGCTCATGCTTTGGTGATGATCGATTATGCCACAAGGTTCGTCATTGCGGCTGCTACTCCTCGAGCTGGTGGACAAGACACTGTCAGGCTTCTCCAGGACCACCTTCTGTACCACTGGGGGATTCCTGAGACGATAGTTTCAGACAACGGGAGACATTTTGAGAACGGTGTTTGTCGGGACCTGTCAAGAAGATTAGGCTTTGAATGGATCTTCACTACACCGTACCACCCGCAGTCAAATGGTCAGTGCGAACGCAGTAACCAGGACATTAAAGGTTACCTTAAGAAGCTTGCCAACAATAATCCAGAGCACTGGGATGCTCATCTGCAAGCTGCCTGTTTCTCAAGAAATATCAATCACTCTGAGGCTACTGCCACTGCCCCATTCGAGTTAATTACGGGCTGGAGACCCGTTCGATCGCAGGACCTAACTCTACCGCAACTGCGTGCTGAGGCTTGGGATCGAGATGCTTTAAATGCCAAGAGACATGAGCTGCTGAAGCTAAGCCATCTTCGCTTGGTCTCACAACAACGGAAGAGGAAGGAAAAATATGACTCGAAGCGACCTGATGTCAAGTTCGAAATAGGACAACTTGTTCTCAAGGCAAATCACACTGCCTCGGGCTTTACTGCTAGATGGGATGGCCCGTTCGTCGTTCGTCATACCCACGGTACCAAGGCCTACATACTGGAGCGTGTCGGGAAGAAAGGAAGACTCTGGAGAGTCTCTGCGGACCACATGAAAGTGTATAATCCAATGGATCCTCAGGATGAAGCTGCCCTGCAGTCAGTACCACAAGTACTTGTGCCAACTAATGATGAGCTAGAACAGCCTGTTGTCCCACCTACTGGTCCTTCTACTCGATCTGCTGATGCTAACATTTCTCTGGAAAGCAACTTTCCTGCACCAACTTTCGCTGGAGGTGGCTCCTCGAATGCGATGTCCAGGCCTGCCCCTACGAGATCAAAGAAAACTCGTACTACAACTCGGGATAATCTGAAAATTCCTGTGCCCACTATTGTACCAAAGCCAGTCAAGCCCGCTACTCAGATTTGCAATCCATTTTCCTGTATGGGCCCTGCTATGAATACAAGGAGCAGAGCCAGACTGCCTTGGGCCGCTCCACTGCCTGCAAATGAGGTAGAAACTCAGAGATTACCTGTTGAGTCACAACATCTGCAGCAAGAAGCCCCACCGATGAAGAGCGCTCCACATACCAAACTTGTGTGGCCTCCAGAAGGTTTCCATGAGGTGATCTTCACAGCTCCATCAACTCCTGCTCAAGGGTCGAGTCACAAATTAACTGACGTCTCCTCAGCTACTGATCGAGCTCTTTTGTCTGTCTCCTCGCCACCACACTCGTCGCCTCCATCGTCACCACGGTCGTCACCACGAGCCCCACCACGGACTCGACCTCTAACCAGAGCTGTCTCAACTCAGTTGTCATTGACCCTGGGACCGCCTGTTGTGCCGATTACCAACACTGCTAGTCCCTCACTCACTATATCAGCGCCAGTGCCAGTTGAGCAACCACTTACCCAGTTGATTTCTCCACCACCGCCGCCACCTTTGCCACCAAATGATTTCCTAATTCAGCCAACTCGAGTCGTATTTGTTGCTGCTGTTCAGGAACAAATTATTGAACGCACCTTGGAGGAGTTCCATGATGCTACAGGACAGTTGGATGGCCTTGAAGATCAACCTTTAGCAGCAGCGAGCATTGAGGGTCCCGTTGAAAGAGCCATAGCGACAAACAATATCAATGAGCCGCTGAAGAGTTCCACTACTGCTACCACAGTTGAGCCAACAAGTCAGCAGCCTCCAGCAGTTGGTGCCACAGCTGCGCTTCAGCCCGAAAGTCGACTTGTGAATCTTTCCAAGCGCACTGGTTCTCTTCTTTGGTCGAGTATGGGGAGCCTTGGAGCAATGACCTTGACCCCAGCGGTGTCTTTACTCCGTTCGACCTTATGGGGACCTAACCCACGAAGTGATGCTGTCCAGATTTCAACTGAAAGAAATCGAGATCTGAACAATAATGCAATCCTGGAGGCTCCAAGGGAATTGTTACCACTACCAGAATTATTGCCGATTCCCGAGTTACCTGAAGAAGTTCCAGTAGCTAATGTTCCCGTTCCTGCCGAGCCAGAAGTCACGGTAAATCGGCCAAGAGTTAACCCAGCTGCAGAAGAAGTTCTTGAGCGATCGACCCAAATGTCCCAGACCAGCACTGTCAGTCGCCATTCACGTCAAAGAGAAGTTGTAATTTCTTCTCAAGTCAGAGCTCAAGTTCGAGAGGAGGTAGTTTCTGTTTCTACTACCACGACTGTCCTTTCTAATTCCATGGGAATTCCTGGCTCGAGTACGACTGGAAATTTAACAAGAATGTTGAGTCCGGAGACTGATCTACAAAGTTTGCAAGTTATTCCCTTACCGCCACCACCAACTGTAGCAGTTCAACCAGTTGTGGATGCGCCTGGAGGTTCTGAAAATCAGCCCCTACCGGCGGCTATCCCGTGTGGGGTGCCGTCCCGCTGCAATTCTCCGGAAGTCATCCCCAGGATGCAGGCAGATACAGCTGTGGCTCGTCTAGGCGAGACCACCATCGAGGAGCTGACGGATGAGCCTTCAGAAGTCGGGAATTCGAAATCCAAGTTGGCTGCTGTTAACCCAACTTCCTTGCCAAGGTCGACCGTTGATGACACTCCAAGGTTCGTGCGGAAGATTCCAAATCGGAGAAAACATCAGTCGATGCAGGACTGGCTGGCTCAGGGCGATCCCGAAGGAAATTTCTCGGATGGAAACTGGATTCTGGAACAACAGAGTCACCATGATGAGCCACCAGCCAGGAATCTTTACAATGATTTTGTAAATGCTGCCCGAACTGACCAAACTGTTACGATCCCAGAGCAAGGAGCAGTCCATGAACCAATTTCACTGTCACCAGCGTCTTCGGGAACCTTGAGTAATCCAGCCTTGAGAAGCTTGGCCACTGGAGGTCGCCAGCCAGCTACAGTAACTCTTGAAGAGTCTTCGGGAAGTACTGCGGGTTCTCTTGAGCATTCTGAAGCTGCTACAAATAATTCACAAGGTTCAGGTTCTCAATCTGAACCAGCCGCCGCTCCAGAACTTGAAGTTTTCGAGACACATGGGCCCGTACCTGATAATCAAGAGGTGGAGATGGAAACTGAAACAATGGACCAGCCTGAGGTGGATCCTACTGACGGGATGTTCTATTCCAACTGGACTGATCCAATAGCTCACAAATTGGCCGAGGAAATTGGATCTACTTTCGAGCAGGCCATGGAAATCTTCGCCTATCGAGAGCAATTTGAACGCCCAATTCTAGATGGCTCTATTGAAGAGAATACAATGAGATTAATTTCCTGGATGAATCGAGTCGCGAGAGAAGCAGTTGACAAGCTTCGTGAATTCGAAGCCCGGGAGGAAGCAGCTACAGCACTGGAGGCTCAGGGACCAAAACCAGTTTCGCCATTATTGACTGGTTCGTATGAACAAAATATGGCAAGGTATAACGCTGCTTCCCATCTTACACCATCCATGGGAGGAAGTCGTCCAATTGATCCGCCTGTCTCAAGCGCTCTTGCAAGTCCAATGGATACTGCAACTGTTTCTTCTCCTATAACACACCCAGTTAATTTGAGTAGGACACAGTTTGTGGAATCAGCAGCAGTAGCAATTCAAACTGATGGCGAATTACCAGTGGAGACAACATCCCGTGAGCCTATTGTCGATCCAACGAGCCTCGAGTCCTTTCCTGCGGGTCCATGTCACACTGAGTCAGTCAGCAGCGAAGTTCCAGCCACAAGCAATCCACAAGTCCATGCCAGTCGCGACTGTGATTGTAGTTTCTGCGGGGACGAGATACTTGCTGAGCTAAAGGAGACTTACGGGAAAGAAGATGCTATGGTTCGAGCTGGAGTTCCTGGTAGTCCCATTTACTGTTCCTTTGCTGACATCCCGAAGAAGAACACTTCAGCTAAATCCAAATCAACAGATTCTCGCACTCGGTCAGAAGTAGTTCCTTCGATCTCACCATCTCGATTACCCGAATACGAAGTTGGATCCAGTCCGGAGGGAATACAAGAGCCAGTGGCTACCACAGCAGAACCATTGAGCCCAATGTATCTCTTCCCTCGGTCTCCGGTCGTTCGTTCACCCGAAGTAGCAGCAGTAGCCAATGTAGAGGCCATTATTACTGCTCCTTTAACTACTGCAATTGTTGACAAGGCGGATAGTCAACCGGCAGTTCCTGAGTCCGATGATGATCACAACACTGGAGAGATGGAGGCTGAGCAGTCGAGTTTTGATCTGGATCCAACTTTGCGACATGTTACTATGAAATCAGTCAAGGCTGATTCCGATTGGGAAGGTGAAACTCCAAGCGGCTATTATGGAACCAGTATCGAATCCAACTCTTTCGTCTCAGCTGATGAGGATCTCGAGCACCTAGATGTGGGATGGGACGATGAAATTGCCTTAGAAAATCCAGTGACAATGCCAACTGCTCAAACCTTTGGTGACTTACGAGAGGAACTTGAGAAATCGTCTGCTTCATCGTCTTCCCAGGCAAGCGTTGTCTTTAACAATTGGCTGGATAGGGTCGATAACAGTCCTGATGAGGAGCTGGTCGAAGAACAAAGTCAGATCGACAATAACAAGCAAGAGGACCTTGTTGAGGACCAGAATCAGGCTAACAACAACAAGCGCTTGAGGAGCCCAACTGCCACTTCATCTGGAAGTGGGAGTGACGATACTGGCCATGTTGACAAGTTACATCGACCGTGTAAATCTTACTTGCACAAGGAAGGAGTTTTCGATGACCTGGGACCAACTAAAATTACCTTTCGAGACTCGAGTTTGTCTGGATCCAGCCAGGGTTCTGATCATCAAGTGAGATCAGCTACAAACTGTGGTAAATCTTTATCACCTGAGGCGGCCAGTGGAGATCCAGTTCAGAATGCTGAATTTGAGGCTGAAAATCCGATGGAAACAGATCAAGTTTCGGGCACCACACAAATCAATTCACCCAGTAAATTGGTTCCTTCTCTTGGATCTCAGTCTAGTTCTCCTGGTACTACTGGCCTCGATTCCATTCCTGAGGAGACAATGGATTCTCAAGTGAATTCTGTGATCCAGTCTGCGCCGCCTTTGGATGTTGTTGCACTTGAGACCGATGCAGCTCATGTGAATGGGACCGAAATTCCTGGAACAATTCACAAAGAATCAGATGCCCTTTCCTTGCAAACTGAAGAAACTCGGGAAAATCAAAACTTATCTGATGATCCAGGCGAAGCGCAGGTGGCAGAGTCAATGGTTTCTGACTCAACTCAGCCTCAAGTTTTGGACGAAGAGGCCGATCTGATTGATTTGCACTCGAGTTCTGGAGTTCCGGCTTCCTCCCATGATGAAAGTGTTGGACTTGGAAATGGCGGTGGCGATCAGTCAACTGAAGGTCCAAATAGTTCTACTGGAACTATTCAAAATGACGGTGAATCGGTGGTTACTACTGGCGAGAATGTTCAAATGGAGGAGACACTTACCAATCCAAGTGAAGCGGGAGCAGCTGATGCCAATAATGAGGAGGACATGTGGATTGATGAGCCAGCGGCGCAGCCTGCGGAATCTAGCGCCGCATCTTCAGGATCCCGAAGCGCCCAAGGCCCAGCCTCCAGGTCTGAGTCGACCACTTCCGATGTTTCGAGTGCGACAACTACTTCAAGGGGATCCAAGCGCTCAAGGGGACGTACGAGAACTGGATTTACTCCGCCAAGGAAAACGCGCTCGGGACGCACTGTGAAAAGCCCTGAAGGTTTCAAGTTTCCAGACAAACACATTAAATCAATGCAGAGGCGTAGTAAATAATTTAAGTCTTAGTAATTTTTAACTTACTATTTAATTTTGAAGTTTCTCTTTCTTTAAACTCGAGTCGTCCAGCTCCGAAACCATTTGCCTCCTCGCTCACATTTCCTGCAGCAAGATAAGAAAAACACCAACTGGTACAGTAAACTTTCCTTTTCTATACTTCCTCTCATGGTAGCTGCAAGCAGCGAGAGTAGAAAGTTGGTAAATTTTAAATGGAAAAGATGGGATTTTCTGGTGGAAAATGAAAAGAGTTAAAATATTACCGTGCTCCCGATTTCTTCTTACAGTAATGTGTGTGGTCCTGTCCTTTCCGGCTCAAGCTTCTTGGGCTCCTTGGCTATGGCGCTCGGAAGGTCTCCCGATTTTTATTCAAGCTGGAAATTGGTTTGTCCCGATGCACTGGGATATTTTTTACGACACGTTCCCGAATACTCAGTTTTATCCCGGAAATGTAGTCCAGATCCCTGAGAGATTTGCCAAATATCTCTTTAGATTGAAGTGGCTTCTTTATGGTTATGGAGCTATCTTTTGTGACCCGCGTGAGCATGTGGAAATCTTCCAGCTACTTGATCTCTTTCGGGATTGAGAAATTTGGACCCTTCAACATGCGTCTAAATTAATTTAAATTGGTCGAGTAATTAATTAATGTGCTTTTCCCCCTTTACTTCATGAATTTAATTTTATCAAGGTAATTGGGTACGTAAAATAAATTGCCTTTTAGCGTACTTACCACATTCAAGGTCGTCAGGTCGTGAGTTTCTATTATTAAACTCGAGGTAAGACTCTGGTGCTCTCAACGGGGTCATCAAAAGGTCACCAAGGTCAGCCGGTCATTACTGATTATTTATCTCGGGCTTAATTTTTGGTTCCATTCTTCTTGAGTTCAGGGCTAATTATTGTTTCAGGAGCTTAGTGTGGTTTTCCCAGGATCAACTGCACTGTGCTCCACTTGCTCCTTTCCAATTCTTGGCATCCATTTTGATTGCTCCTTGATTCATGTTCCATATCATTTGGGCTCGAGTTTGATATTGCACATGCATTTGGCACGTGCATTTCCTATAGAGAGTCTCATATAGCGGCACTATAAGGGTTCATAGTGTAGTGTGTCAGGCTGTGTCAGTGGTGCCTTGGCTGAGGCGATAAAAATTCTCTCTCTTCCTTCTCTCTCACACACTCCAGTGGCTGACGCAATTTTTTAGGACGCTAAGTCAGCTCTCTTGAGTGATAAGCGAGCATTGACTTACTGCAAGGTTCAGCCCTTAAGTCCAGCAGCGACAACTGTAGTCAAGCTGGACTCAAACACGGCATGAGTAGTCTCATTCGTGTTCTGAGTGTGCTAGAGGATCGAGCCTTGGAAGAACTAGTGCCAACTGGAAAAAATTTTTTCAAGTTTAAGTTTGAAAAGAAGTCCTGAGTCAAAGTTTTATTTTGAGGAGGAGTTTGGTTTGTGTCTGAAGAGAAAAGAGAGAGAATTTTTGGAGCCTGTCCCGAGCCAAGAGGAAGTTGTACATCTGGAATTTTCAGCAGCAGTACTAGTGTGAACTCATCTGTAAGTATTCATTTTTAATTTGCTGTGTTTTTTCTCTCATTACTTGGAGACTTGGCATTGGTAGGACATGATGTGTAGGCACTGATAGCTATGATATGGGCTCGAGTTTGTCAGATTTTGATCAGTGCTGGTCATAATTTGGAATGGCAGTTCAATATTTTGGGAGCCATGTGAGACTGGAGTTGATTGTGTGAAGGGGAATTTTTTGATGTCAATTATTGTGCTTATTAAGTATGAGATTTTTTACTTTTCCTTTCTCTCTTTATGCTCTGTTCTTGGGTACTTAATTTAATTATTTATTTGCTGAGTCGGGGTTAAGATTTTCAATATTTTAAGTGTCAAATGAGGCTTGAGTTTCCTTCCGTATGTTTTTGACGTTAAATGTGTCATGGCGGCCGGTGGGCAAGTTGAGACTCCCTCTCTACGTGAACAGCTCCAGTCTGTGTGATTAGTTGGATGTTGGTCGAGTGATTTGAATTATTACTTGCTCGAGTTTTAAGCAAATGGAATAGAGGCGTCATTTCTTGTCGAATTAGGCTCTCATTCTCTCTCATTATTCTACAGCTCACAATGTATCGTGCCTACAACTTTGAGCCTTCTGAGAATCTCTGGGATGATCAGCACCGCGATTTCACAATTACGGGTGGATTTGGGGCTGTAATTAAGGTCAACCGTGGGGCTCTTCGCCTCAGGTCAATCACTGGGACTCCAGCGTCACTGCATTCCCGAACTTATGAGGCTGGTGCCTCTTTCACCAACCACGACTTGCTCAACTTTGAAGCGGCCTTGCGAAGAGGAGCTGTTATCTTTGAAGAGCCCGAGAAAGTGGCGAAATTGTGGGGCCTTTTGGGACTTGCAAAATGCGACCAAGCCGAAGAGCGACATAATTCAGTCATCCGTACGAGTGGCTCGTTGATCATCAACCGAAGACTCACCACGGAAGAACATGCCAACTACTGGACTCAGAGGGGCCGAATAATCACTATGGAACAACAACGAAATGCGTTCGTCCCTCCTCCCTTGGATTTGGAAGTTGCCCGAGATTTCCTTACCCCCTACTTCAACCCAGGCCCCGGATCAACTCCCTTGGATTTGTCCACTCGACCAAAATGGAACCCCTATTTGTCCCATTTCACCGAAATCGAGTCCCGACTTCGTCAGTGGCGAGATACGATCAACTGGCCTTCCACAGTAGCTGATCACATGATAGATGATGACGGGAAAAAGTTCATGCCGTTATACGCTATTCAGCCGTTTCGTGAGGTCAAAGTGGCCTTCGTCATGCGAGACTCGAACATGTATGATCTCTCGGTTCTAACATGGAGCCAGTCTGCCCTACGTCACTTCATTGAAAGGACCACGCGTGCAAAAATCACCATAGATCAGTCAAGAGAAGGGAAGGCTCTGCGCTTTGGATATATTCTTGGTCCTGCTATCTCAGTGGAAAAGGCCATTGATATGATTCTCGATTTTTCCCGGCGTATTCAAGGAGGCTGGGATTTTGGACATGACCTACCCAGTTTGCTTTCAAGTAGATCATTCCTGTACCCTATTAGTCTGCTGCAGAAGCATAATGGCTATGCGGCAACCGACTTTCTCCCGCCTCACTGCACGAACCTCCGTTGCCCCAATGTACATGTCGGCCACATTGAGCGTACGTGTCCCCGAACTCTCTCAGGCGAAGAACGTATCCCAGCATGGGTTGATCATCTCGACTTGACTACTGATCTTGAGTGGACTATCCCAGCTGTAATCTGGATCTTACGTTATCGAGAGTGGCTCATGAAAGAAGAAGGCGCAACTTTTGCTTACAGCCGAGGAGACCCAATGATCGACATACTTCAGCATCAGCTGCGTAAGGAGGAGGAAGTCGCCCGGTATCCGGTTCTAATGCATGAGTTCCTGGGACACAAGAGGCGTCATTGTTATCGTCACCTCTTTGTGAATCAGCGCTCTCGGGCAGGTGTCGACCAGTTTCTGGCACAGAGACGTGATCGTGAGGGACCTCGGGATCAAGATGGACGGCGTACCATTCTCTGCTTGTGTTTACGAGAGGCGAAGTGGGATGGACATTGCTACACATCTCGATTCGTTCCTGAGGATGTGCCAGACCGTGGTCCCTTCTTCGCAGCGGAGGCTTTCTATCGAGAAAGAAAGACTATGGAGTCTCAGCTTCGCTCAAGTTCAGCTGCTACATCAACCTCCAAGGTGGCCCCGAGACCATTGAACTTGCCAGTTTCAATCCCCAACCAATCTGCACGTCAGCCAGCCTCTGCATCTCCAAGGCCACCAAATCCCTTCCGGCCACCGTCCAACAAGCCAGCGTGTGTGACTGGAATGGATCCAGAGTTCTGGGGCCTTAGTCCTTGGGTAGACCCACCCCGTCCATCCACCTCCACGACAGTCCCTGCCCCTCCGCCCGTCACTACAACACCCCCAACGATTCCTACCGCTTCTACTTCAACCACAGTTGCCGTGCCAAGGGATCCAGCCATACGGGTGATAGCTGAGCGTCAGGTTAGACTTGAGACAACCGTTCGTGACATGTGTGATCATGTGATCCGACTCAGTCAAACCATGGAGCACGCTGTCAGAAATCAGACGGCCATTTTGGAAGAAGTTGCAGGGGTGAATGACTCGAGCTCTGATTCCGAAGACATGGAAGATGGTGCTGATAATCCTAACAATGGGGATCATGATCAGCCTGCCATAGAAGCACCCCCAGCGGAAGCTATGGACCAAGACACTCCACCGCCCACGTCGTCTTCATCTTCTCAGAGTTTGAGCCCAGAAGGAGAGACGGCCCCTTCAGCCCCACCCCAATCTGCAGTCATTGAACCCGCAAGTGCTGTAGAGATTCTCAGAAATGAGCATGGAGATTTGGCCCCAGTTCATGTGCCTCGCCAGCCTTCTCGAGTTGTTAGGGAGGTGCCCATGGTTGACAACGAGATGGTCACAGTTCCGGCTGAATTTTTCTATGAGCTTAGAGATAGGATTGCTGCAGCAGGGCCAATCAGGGGAACTTATGAACTTCCACTTAGTGTACAGGGACAGGGGGAGCCAGGCAGTACGGCTAGCTCTACCGAACAGATAGTTGATGAATTTTTTAATGATTTGGGTCGAGCATATGAGGACTTTCGTGACCATGAGAGCGGCTTCATTGGTAGTGCTGTAAGTTCTTTGTGGGAAATCGGGTCAATACTACTTTGGTGGGGAATTGTGAGTATGTTGGCAATTTTTATTAATCCCGTCTTTTCTGTTCTTTTTCTAATTCGGGTACAGGCCTTAGCCGAGCGGGTGGCTGCTGCATCTGGATCTGTGAGTGAGGATGGAGCACAAATGGCAGAAGGAGCTACTACTGAGAGTGTTGCTGAGACTGGGTCTACGGTGGAGATAGAGCCCGAATCTGAAGAAGTAGATGTGAACAAGGACAAGTCAGATTCCAAGGACGACTCGAGCAATAATGATGATAAGCAATAGGTTTCCTGTAGCTTTGCTTGGTGTGTATGAGGGGTGAGAGGAAAAAAAAGAGAGAGAGAGAAAATTTTTTTTGTGTGTGCTTAATTCCCCTTATTAATTGTAAGGTTAGGGCTCTTTCGTATCCCTATAGTAAATTAATGTCTGGAAACTATGGATTGGAATGAATAGTGTCTGTTCAAAATATGCTATTTATTTTGTGTAACTTACTTGTTGTAATAGTTAAGATTTACGTCAGCGATGGTGGTGATAATCATGACAAGTTGAGCGAGTGTCCTTTAATTGTCTTAAGGTTAAGGCTCGAGTTTATTGTGCTGTAACAATATGTCTATATTTAATGTTGTCATTCTTGCTGATTGTCAATTGGAAGTTTGATGAATGGTGTCGGGATTTATTTTATACTCTAGCATGTATGCTATTAATTACATTGCTGTCTATAGAGTCATTAGGGGTAACATTTTCTTTTATTTCTCTTGCAATTGTGAAAATTTTTTTTGTTTTTGGCTCAAGGTTGTATTAGAGGGTACAAAAGGCTCAGGGAGTATTGGAGGTCCATAGAAAAACCCGTACGGAGAAGGGTGTGACCCTTGGTCCCCTAGATTATGTTATTATAATTACTCATATGAATGAATACTGATTGTAATTCTATGCTGAGT
>JAQIWI010000938.1:0-20623 GCA_034698825.1 Deuterosminthurus bicinctus | reverse complement strand
CGATTGTAGTTGAAGGACTTGCTGGCGTTGCACTTCTACTAAAAGAACTCAGGTGAGATCTTTCGTGTTTGCTGTAATATATTTTGTACGAGTTCCTCGACACTTCGTTTTTGGACATTAACTTCAAAAATTTACCAAATACTGAGTAATTACTTGTTTCGGATTTGATATATTTGCAGAACCTGTCCGGAAGTTCCATGGACTATTAAAATCAAATATCACGCTGAAGCCGAGCTGCTCTTAAAAATCTTTAACGATTTTGGAAGTACAACCGTAACTGTGGCACTTTCTCTGGGTGTCATGCTCGCATCGACCTGCCTTACCATCTTACTGAAGATGAAGGTAGAGCAGGGGCTACCACCCATTGGCTGTATACCTCCGATAGGCATCCTAGCAATTGGAGCTATACTTGTTGGATTTCTGTTCACACAATTCGCAGAGAGCATCAGAGAAGGATCTTTGGGACTTCAGGGAGACTTGGAAGGTGAAATAACAGCTTATTTTAAATTGAAGAGAAATCGTCGTGCTCACAATTTGCACTGCCCAACTGGACGGATCTTTCGAAGACGCCCATTGGGAGTTAAGTTTGGAAGTTTCATGTACGTCGACTCAGGAATGTGTGTCACGTATTTGACTCAAATTTTAGACAACACAGTCAGCCTTGTTTTTATGGTTAATCTGTGGTCAGTGCCTTCGTGGCTACTGAGGTAATATGTAATTAAGCGTACAGAACCGAACAGCAAAGTGTCTGGAGTGTCTCGAAAGTCCAAAAATACTTTAGTAATTATTAAACGCACCTCGTGTTGATATAGCTAACCTTTGGTTGAATTTTTATTTTTGCGGTCTGGCACAGTGGTATCCGAGCATCCTTTCTACCTTAATGCCACCCAACAACCAATTCCATATGCATCACACGTCAGCAGTTTTTGGATTTGTGGCGTGTCTGACATGTTAAGGAGGGTCAGAGAAAATACTTTGTAGAGTAACGAAGTATCAATTCAGAGACGACTACAGGACCAGAGGAGACTTTACGCTTTTAAACCTGAATAACTGCAGGAGTTGAAGAGCTGGAAGTATGTTTGGTGCTAATTCTGAAACTCGCGTTTGAGCAAACGATCATCAAAATCACTCGACAATTAGCTGAGATATGCGAAATCACCCAAAAATTAAGGAATTTCAATGTGTTTTCCAGGCGATTCTTAGCTTTTTTGAAAACTTTGAGTGTCTGTATCTTCCAAAATAAATACCAAAGAGACTTAAGAAGCTCATGGTTGGAAATCTGAGAGTCACATAACGTTTTTCTGCAAAGTTGCAAAGGGTGACCTCAAGAGGTATCGAAAATTTTGAAAACCACTGGCAAGATTTTAAAAAAAATTGGATTGGAGGGAAAATCATTAGCGCGATTAGATTTCACCAACAACTGCAATAAAGTATTATTATGATGAAGAGTCGTGAATGAGTCAATTAAGTGTGAACATTTATCGGATTATCTTGAGACCAGTTGACAAGAAAATGTAATCATTCAATCGTGTTTATTAAGTTGGCACTCTCGCGTGCTTCATACGCAATAATACATTCACAGCATTCTCAAGACATGGCTTACCACGAGCTAACTGAATACCAAATGACCCACAAGCTGAACCCATACAACATGTATTCAACCTCCGAGACAAACAAGAAAAATTTGAAGGCTGAATATCACGAAAATCCCTCCGAGACTATTTCAAATGCCTTGATGCACTCTTTTCATCCCACAGTTAAACATAACGTGAATGCGAGTGTGTCTCACCACCCTGCTGCCTGTACATACAATGTTAATTAATGAATTATACTGACATGTAACTAAAATACTGCAAACAATGAAAACTTTGAAAAAGATTTATTCGCAAGATTCACCGCATCGGGATGATTCAAAATCGGCACACGGGGGGTTTGGTTGAAAATTTACGGATGTAATCGTCGTACTTGTTAATATGTAACCGGTTTACTCCCGAAATGTAGGCACGACAGTAGGCTGGGGGGCAGATGGAGACTTCCCTCTCCTTGCTCTCATACTCGTGCAAATAATAATTCCTGTGAAATTGTACAAAGTAATGGAGATGGAAGCGGTGTGTACAGTGGAAACTGTCCCCTCTGAGACCAACAAGATCGTAGATGTCCCCTTTGAAGGCGGCATTAAAAAACCGCAGACACTGGTGCTAAACGTAGGTCAAATTCACCGGAAGCTGCATCACCAAACTTTGATAGCAAATGCTACAGTGGAACATGGTGATGGGAACTTTTAAAAGAGCTCCAAAACGAAAGGGCTGAATAAATAAAGTTATATTGAAACGAGAGAAGTAAGCTGGACCAAATGTGATGCTGGAATCACGAATTTGGCCAGTTTATATACTGGTGTAATCAAGGGGTCGCCATGAGAAAAATCATGTGTGGAAAAATCTTTTCTGCACCCTTTAAAGATTCAAAGTCACATCGATACTTCATGATCAAACCAGTGAACTGGGAAAAGAAAAGTGGAAACATTAAGAATCAAAAGTACACCCGCATGAGATTCTCCAGCTACCATTCATATCAAAAGAGCACCCACATGCGATTCGCCAGCTACCATTCATATCAAAAGAGCACCTACATGAGATTCTCCAGCTTCCATTGATATCGAAAGGAGTAACAATACATGAAGAAATCAAATTCTTCCATTCGTATCAATAATATTGTAATCGATACTCAAAATTGAAGAGGTTAAATTTCACTTAAGAAAATGCAAGTTTTCTATTGAAATAAGAAAGATTCTGCTGTATGGGTGGCAACATGAAAAGATGCAATGGTAGAAAAGGGAGAGCGACTTATAACAAAGAACCCTACACGTCTTCATCTTGAGAAAGGTCCATTGATAGAGTTGTAGTAGCGGGTACCGTGAGAAATGTCAGCGAGATGATATAAAAAGAGGACTCAAGAGAATTAATGTTGCTCAAGAAAAGATTTCCTTTGAAATGTCATCACTCAAAGAGGGGGGAGGCGGATCACACTATGATTACAGCATGATGACGACCAGGGAGGGAGGGAGTTATTGATGATCACGTAATTATTTTATTATTAATAAATTAACCGGATATTTGGCACAAATTCATAAAAACTTCCTGAAAAATACAAAAATTCCATACTTATTTGTTCAAATACTCATCGCTTGGCAAAACCTCGGCAATTATTCCTCTTCTAATATGAGGATCGCAATTGGCATGGTGCCTCGGCGTGCTTGAGGGGGTGCTTTATAATAAAGTACTCCAGAGGACTTTAAATCTTAAATACAATACAATAATGTGCTTGTGTACTTACTCGGCCGACAACGGATGCATTTCAATATCAATAGTATGCATCAGTTTTACAAGTTTCTGGATCCCTTTTTTCGGTGGATTCTTGCAACTTTTCAAACCATAATATGGGTTTCCGTAATTCTAACACAAAGTATATTTACGATACATCGTCCTGTCAGTTCAATTGAGACCATTAAAGAAACGATTAACGAAGTAGTTTCAAAATATGCCGAATAGGCACCTGTGGACACTACTTTTCAAATATTTCCTAATGTGCTGGATTGGATTCGTCCTAAAATAGTAGTTGATGAAAAGATATCTGCACACAAAAAATTCAAGATTGAGTTCAAGCATGATGACTAAGAGAGAGGGAGGGGTTTGCTTGTGATGACGATGTGATAATTTTAGGGGAGGAAGGGGTAAAAAAGTCCAAAAATGTGATGACGTAATTTGTAAATGCTCTCCATCACTGAAATGAACTGAATGCTTTTGCTGGTTGTCATGAATACTTCTTTACAATATCGGCCAATTTTTTGCTGTAGTTAATACAATGGGCGCAGTGCCAGTAGTAGTTTCCAATTCTACTGAAGAGTAACAGAGCAACCACAAAATGGACTTGGCACTGTAATTTGCGGTTAAAGATTTTAGAACTTCTATCAATTATTTCTATTTTAACTTCAAAGCGTGAGAAGAAATAAGACCTGGCTGAGGACTTCATTGCTCATGCCAACAGCCACATCTACATTAAAATCCATGAAATCACCCGTATGAAAAAAAATGAAGCAGGAATGCCAAACAGACGAGCATCTCTAGGTTCGCATGAAGTGGAGGTTTGGGAAATCTCCTTCATTATCACCCATCGGTACGGCGTTCATGAGACCGAATACTTGATCCAGTTGGCAGAGATAAATGTGCAAAATGACGCATTAATTAAAGAAGTATTACTATTATTATTGGTATCTAGCTTCATTCCAACTTGGATTAAACTGAGGGAATTCTTCGCTATTGCCGACGTCTTTTCAGCATATTGGCCTGGGGTAATGCTTGTTTCGGGAACTCCGGCTCTTCGAGAAAAATATAGGTTCGATCTCATTTCTTATTGTAAGTAAATAACGTTGGCACCGTTATCATTATCGTTATTGTTTCTTCCATTTTAGTTTCCGCGGGATTATTCTTCACAAAATTCGTGTAAATCCATTTTCCGAGAATTTCAGCAGCTACAGCTGCAACAGCAAAGCCACATGCACCTAGAATACAGTTGATAAAATGAGTAATTATCTCACAAATCTCCGAGACACAAAAATTACAAATTCAGTTAATTCAGTCCAAGAATTTAAACACGATGTATGTATTCAAGAGAACTGAAGGCTTCTGAACGGAATCTGCCGTTGTAGGAAATCGTCTCAAGTAATTAACTTTCTCTATTGTTAAAAATGGAACTGTGGGTCGTTGGTTACCTGAATATTTAAAAGGGCTGACGATTTTTTTATTGGTAGGTGTCATGGTAATCAAACTGTCTTAGTGATAGTAGAATCTTAATCTACATAGATAAACGTTGGTTGGCAAAATTTGAGAACAATGTATCTCCTCCTAAATCCCTGGGCCGATTTTATTGTGCAGTACATCATTCGAAAGCTAAGATATAGGCGGAGAGTACTGGCTATATGGAAATTTGGGTTTCGGACCGAAACATACCCGAAATTCGGGTTTAATGTCAAAAATGGCGGGTTTTTTGACGTTTTGAGTCGTACATGGACGTGTAACCTATCATTCTGCTCCAACTAGCACTATTTGCATTCAAGTGGTGCTAGCTACGTGAATTATTTGTTTAAAGAACGGGCAGACTTCGAAACCCGGGTGAAATGTCGAAATTACCGGGTATATCATTATTTTAGCCCCAATTTGATCATGTAACCCATCATTCAGCTCCAAATTTCAATTTCAGCATAAAATGGGGACTAGCCATGTCTCTTTTGTGTTTAAGAATCGAGTTAACTCCGAAACCCGGGTAAAATGTCAAAATTACCGGGTGTTTCTTCATTTCGACCCCCAAATGATTGCGTAACTTATCATTCAACTCCATTTGCGGTTCGATAGCTAATAGAATGCAAGTGGCACTGGCTATATGATAATTCGGATTTCGGACCGGAACGGCTCCGAATTCGGAGTCAAATTTTAAAATTGTCGGTGTCTCGACATTTTTTGTCATTGGGGTCGTGTGACCAATCATTTAACTCGAAATTCAGTTCTGAGCACAAATCTGACGTTTTTAATGCGCTTAAAAGAACCACATGGGACATAACGACATGTCAATGGTCACTGTGGGTCGTTTTTTCGTATAAAATCATGTCATACCTCAAAATTCTTTTTTTCTTCGTGAGAAAAAGCCTATGATATTTATTAATCAATACTATGGACCACAGTTGACATTTTTTGGCCCATTGACATGTCATCTAGCGTCAGTGCAAGTTGTAAACCATGTGATACATCAAAATAACCATGTGTCTTCGAATTTGAAATTAAATTCAAAGCAAAGATCTAGCTCTGAGTTAATGCCATTGTAGTTATCGGACCGGACCAGTTCCGAACGCCGGGTAAAAAGTAAAAAGCAACAGCGTTTTACAATTTTAACCCAAACGTGGTCATGTGACCCATCGTTCGACTTCAAACTTCACATGCAACATAAGTGTTTTTTTGTTATAGTTGTTTTAAATTTTAAAATGATCCCTAATCGAAAGCTAAGATGTGGGCGTATTGCATTGGGTATTTTGTTTTTCGGATTCATGTTAGGGCGAAAAAAAGTTCTGTTAGCAACAGGGGAGACTTTCGAGCAAATCGCCATTGTTGTTCCCGATCAGACAACCGTGGTTAAAAACCGTGCTGAATTGGTGTGCACACTAGACAACGTCAAAGAGAACCATGACAGTGACTCCTCGCAGTGTGCTCATTTCGGCCAACTTAGAGCATACTGCGAGGCCAATTTAGACCGAATAACGAGACCAAGTTTGAGCGCTCAAAGACGCAAAGTTTTAGCGCACAACTAGACCAAGTTTGATCGCACAAAGAGACCGAGTTTGAGCGAAATACGAGACCGACTTTGAGCGAAATGCGAGACCAAGTTGGAGCACAATACGATGCCATCGTAGAGCCATTGCATCAGACTTTCAGCGAGCCAACAGGTACAAAGTAGACCAAGTATCTTGGTATTGAGGAATTACCTCGACTAAATCAAACCGAAACAACACGGTCAAGCTAGAGTACATAAAAGGGCGGGAATTAGGTAAAAAAAAGTCCACGTGACCAAGCTTGCACTAGAGTGCCGCACTGAGTAAAGTTACAGTACACCGCTGGGACATACTAAACCGCACGACTCTGCAAAGTTAGAACACACCACTTCGAGAAGTAAGAGCTAACTATTCGTCAAATTTATAGCGAATCGACACGGTAAATATGACCTTGACGAACTTTTGGTTTAGAACTTTGGTTTTGGTTCGAATAATCCTCCGGGGTTAATTTACGAATCTCGGAAAAGTTGATATAAACCGCGTACACCCACATTAAGTAAGGTTCCAGGGCCGAAGTCAAAGAGTATTAAAGTACGTGGACCAGGATATGCATCTTTGCCCAAGTTTTCAGGCGTCCGTAGGACGCGGGGGCTACTAGTTATAATAATAATCATTAGGACTGAAAAAAAGAGGCAGCCTTGCTCTTTTTTTCTTTCCTGGTCAGTGTTGATGATAACGTTGAGAAAATGTTAAAGAATAATAAAAAATGCATTTGTTATATTAATTGAACATACATTTTCATTGGGAATGTTTTTCGTCTTATTGGAACACTAGCTGAGAGAATTAGACGCTGTATAAGTTATTCATTTATGCGGACTCGTATAAGTTAAGTGCAGGAGTGTCTTTGGAGGTCACATGGTGAGTGTTTTTGTTGGTAACTGATGGAGGAATATGATGATGAAATTCAAAATCATTATTCGCCACCGTGGTGATGGAATATGTCTCCTCACTGTCCACTTCCTTGGTGTAAGTTTTGAAAATTCTATGAATTTTAGTTTGTGTGCTGAATGTTGTTCTATGCTAAGTAACAGAGGATGTCAGTCAGTCGGTTAGCAAAGACATTTAGAAAATTAATTCCGCAATTCTTTAAAGCATGTAATGGTTAAAGTGATTTGAATCTTATTCAATCTAAAATATTCATGTAAAAAAATTGTGAGCAAAAGCTATGTCAAAAGTAACTACACAGTAGCTTGCAATTGAAAAAAATCTAAAGAAAGAAAGATGCCTCAATGCTTGTGTATCATAAGTTAATGAAATATTTCATACAAAGGGTTGAGCTGGACTTGTGTAAAGAGTCACTTCGAGTTAGTCTACATAAGTGTTGCTTTTAATGTGCACATTAAATGATAAAAATTTGTCAGTGAGGTTTTAATCGTAGGCTCAATGGAAGTCATTTGTCTCTTGAGAAAATTTTAATGGCTCTGCTACTTCCATTTCGCTTTGTGACTGCCAAAAAGACTTCATTAGTAACGTTGTTCCGGTAGTTGTTGTTTCTGTTTCTCGTGTCTTCAGGCTTAAACATGTTTATCAAGAAAAGGTCAGGGAACATGAATATAGTAGGATCGGACAAACGATGATGATATGAATAATATTAGAAAGAGTCATACCTGTGCAGACAAATTAATTTCAATGAGCTTGAGGATTGGGATTACTTTTTTCAGCAATATTTTCTTCATGGTTCAATATTTCCATTGATAAGGAATGTGAGTGGATAGTCGGCGAAATTATTCAGGTTGCTATGTAAGTCAACACAACGTCAACCATTAACGAGAAACTTTAATTGCCGTATTACTCCAGTCTGATTTAATTACTCACAGCTGTGACGATGTGTCTGTGTATTTATTGGAAGATTGACTAATAGCGTTTTTAATTCTTTTGGCGTGAAGTTCTCATTAGACTAATTAGCTGTGCTATGAAGGAATAATTTTGATGTTTAAATTCTTTAAGAAATATTATTGCACAATTCTAAACACGCGTACAATTATAGAACTTGCAAATATCGGCAGGTGTGGGCCATACTAAGGAACTAGGAGAAAGTGAGTCCATGGAATGTGAATAAAAAGGCGAGCTTCTACGGGAAGGAGAGAATAAGTACGTGCCTTCCTTTTTCTAATTACGGACTTGAATTCCAGCAGTATCCAATCATAAGGTAATAAACCGACCATAACCTATATCAAACATGACCATTATAAAACTTAATGGAAGCAAACCATACTTCGATCTAGCACCTCAATTTGCTCATAGTGAAGCGAGAGAGTGCGTTTAGTTGACAAGAAATAGTGAAAAGTCATGACTCAAATGCAGTAGAACAACAAGGTCACAGTAAGAACGGGAAAGAAATAAGAATAATGCCCTACCGCTATTGTAAATTATGCGGCTATGGCGGATGTTTAAATTAACGCCCTTTGGTAAACAGACAGGCTCTCTCATACTACAGCGCATAAACTCATTCGCACGTGTGTAGCGACGGTGATCCTAATGACCAATAGAAAACCAATCATTGCGCTAGCTAGTGAGTAATTGCTAAACCAGGCGAAATTACGGAGTTTAGTATATTAAATTAACGATAACGTTCTATTAGAGTAGACTTATGACTCCTAAGCAGAGCTACCCTATCATAAGCAGCTATGCACATGTGTGAGCTGTCGGTTCATTAGCCCGACTGCCGCTGAGAATGCGAAGAAAGGAATAAGAGTGATACTAGAGACCGTGGTACTTGTGTGGTTGTTGGTTTCATTATAAAAACAAACCGTAAAAGAGAATTAATTATTTTGCATTACTAGCAGTTGATGTAACGACAGACAAATTGACCGAAAAGGAGCTATGCATGCAATGTAGACAATGCAGAAATAATGTAGTACTAAGAACACATTAACCGAGGAAGTAGTATTAACTTAACGTTCTAAGCCGAGCCGTAGCTGGAATTAACTTACTTCTACAACAAGACCCCACCCTTAACCTTGACTAATACTAATACAACGGCATAAGGTATCATGTTCCACATGGAATCACGAACATCTGCAGTAGGCCTAACCATACTCAACGAATAAATCAGTCCCTAGGCACGACACAAGGTACCATATGTTGCAAATTTACTTATTGAAGAACAAGGTGGGAGGTAGGAGAGCTGGTAATGTTGATGGCTGAACCTTTTTTAAACTTCTTTTTGTTTAATACGTACGCTTAGGGAATACATATGACATCAATCATGATGCCTCTGTCCTGCCTTACTTTGATTACAGTGGTGTTTTTCATACGAAGTAGAGTTGAGCTATTTTTAAAATTTGGGAGTAATTGTGGAAAGGAACGTAGCCAAGAGCAAGGAACGAAGTATGGCTTAGTAATTTGCAACAAAGGGAACATGTTGGACTATGACTCTTGGCTAGCATGTCGGTAGCTTGCGTTAACTAAATGAAGAAGCAACTGTGGTACCTGTATATATGCTTACAAGGAATGAAACTCAACTGAGGTCCGGCTTCGTCTAGACTGAAATGACTGACAGGATCCCCTTGTTGTGGGCTGTTGGGTTGGAAAACAAACATTAGTGTCAAGTCAACTTATAGTCTCAGCCGCATACTTACGCTTTTGCGTGTGCGCATGCAAAATAATTACCGCTATGATTGCTTTAAAATTGAAAGAAATTAAGTTGTCTTAAACTAATGATAATAGTAAAGTGTGTGCAATAAGTGTGTGTAAATGTAGTGTATATTAATTAATAGCTGAACATATACAAATATACAATAAAGGTCACTTATGGTACTCCATTGTAAACAAGGTTCAAATGTAAATGAATTCCGGTTGCATCAATGTTCATCTAGAAGGTGGGGAGGGGGGGGTTGGGTAACACTGGCACAATTGGGAAGGCTTCTTCATTGGATGATGAGGCTGGCGGGGCTTAATTTGTTACCATCAGTAGTCGTGGGGGAGGGGCATGATGGCTCCATCTTCTTTCTGGTCAATGTTGGCTTTATTGGGGCATGGAGCTTGTTGTTGTTGTCACGATAATAATTGTGCGGAGGAGACAAAGTATCAGAATGAGGGCCGTTATCATGAACGCAAGCAAGATGAGTTGCTCCATGATTATTCCCAAAAATCTTCCTCGTCAGTGGCCCACTTTTCTTGTTGTCGTGTGAGCAGTTCTTTTCTCATGCTAGGAGGATGATTAACTTGCACATGAGGACGGAGTTTATATAGAGGGCACCGCGAATAACAAAATGGGCAAAGTGCATACAAACCACCATAAAAAAATCTTCCTCAAATGTTCGAACTGTAACAACTGGGGAAAACACATAGTTCAGTGGCTGTGGTAGTGAAGAGTGGGCAGTTCACACGTGTTTTTGGTTACTGTATAGTGAGAAGGAGCGATGCTTGCAGTCTCTCTTTACACAAGCGAGAGGATGAGAGTTACGGCGCCCTTGGTGACAAGGGTTCGTTGTGTCACAGTCGCAAATCCAGCAGCGAATTGGATTTGATGGTGAGGCTTCATGGCCATCTTCAAGTTCCATGGTACCACGGGGAAAGGCTATTGATGAATCCCGGTGGTCAAAGGCTGCAGGAAGGACTTGTGAGTTGTATGCATCTTGGGTGTGGAGCCAAACAATGGATCCTGGGAAGTGCGTTTTCCAATGATTATAGTAGCACAGTTTGATACATATCATGCAGAATTGGTGGGTAGAACTGATTGTTTCTGATGAGAACCAGCTCGGTGGTACCATTATGGTAGTTGGGGAAATTGTATTTCATTTGTAATTAAGTTAAATCACCTGGCTATGGTGACTTGATTTGATTTTACACGAGCTGAACTAAATAATTCCCTATGGGAGGACAAATTGAATAAACATTGAGCCTGCTATTATTTATTAAAAGAGAAGGATTAGGAAAATTGTATTGCCTGGTATATGAGTGAGTTGTATCTATGTGAACAATCAATTGGTCTTTCCTAACCCAGGTAGAGCAGAAAGGGCAAGTGAAAAGTCTGCGTGGATTGGAGGAACTTTGAGGGATTTGGTAGAGGGTATATGTGGGAGAGTAGCAAAAGCTGTAGGAGGTTGTGTGATTAGGATTGGCAGCTGCAGCGTGTGTTATGATGGTTGGTAGACTGAAGGATTTATAGTCACAAAGTCTATTAATGCAGGCAAGTAGCCTGCTGTTATGTTCTCATCTGTGCTAATCTTTCACTGTGCAGTCGCATATAAGGCAATGTTAATCCGTGGATGATGACGGTTTAACTTGAGAGACAACCTCTTGACGACTGTATAGTTGAACTAGGCTTTGGAACTTGTAAACTAACGGTGGTAAATGCGGGTGGCTCAACTCAGGGAAATCCAGCCAGATGAAGCGGCCGGGTGAATGATCTTTGCAATGGTCCTTTTAGTATATGTGCCGTCATATTACACAATACGAGAGATCCGATGCTGCAGAGCCTGGCATTATTGCTGTTCACTGATTGACAATGCTGATGATTGTCTGTTCGACAGCGAACTCGGTGTTACGTTTGTCCCGCAAAACAAGAGGAGGCAGGAGAGGATATGTGAGGTGTGGGTATGGCGGATGAAAGAGAGAGAACTTTACTTTCTAGCCCTATGACAACCTGGTGGAAGCAGAAGTTTGCATAAAAGTGGATTTACGCAAGCCTCAACGTCCTGCTGTGTAAATGAAGGATTGTGGCGTAACCTACCGTGTTTGAGAAGTAAGTCGGGTAGCCCTGTGCAAAAATCGCACGTGTCATATGGACAAAAATATCTAGGGTTGATCGGCTTTAATATGTTATACTTGGACCCATGAGGCATTTTGGATTGTTGGAAGGAGAAAAAAATGAGGAGGAGAAAGAGAGGGAGGAGTTAAACAGACAATTAAAGTACTTGTTAAAAAACGAACCCAATTTGTCTAAAAAATGGCAGACTTAGTTCTAAATTGGTTGCCTTGGAGCTATGAGGTGGCAAGAGACAAATTTTTTGAGAGACGCAGGAAACCGTAAAGGTTTAGAATTTGCATGCGCAGTGGATTGGTGTGCATCATCATTATTACACCATTAAATGAAGTAGGTCTGAAATCTGTTGATGTTAGCTTGAGTAAGCTGAGGGAATATTTGGAGCATGACAATGCCCTAATTTTTTTTACAGACTATCAAGATAATATAGCGGGCGCTAAGAAAGTTAGAATTATTTTAAGTAAGATTTTCCAGGCTTTTCATGATTTCTACTGGTTTTGAGTCACCTTACAGGACTTTGTGACGCCTAAAGTATACATATGAACCAGGTCAAGAAACGCTAGCCAAAAATAGGAATAGGCGTATTATGAGGTCGTCACCAATTGTATTGAAAGGTGATGCCAGGGTTTGTGTCAACATCAAAAAGTTTCGAGAGATTTTTTTGGGTTGTGACGATGAGATCCGTTTGAACTCCTATGTACGGCAAAGACAGTCATCCTTTATGCACTATAATGGGCTATCAGCTTTTAATGTTTAAAAAAATCTGGTAAAACTACCTAGGTGGAAGCAACCAGTGATGGGAATGGAAATCTTCCCAAATGGCAACGTTGGAAATTTTCGGGGAAATTTTTCGTTGAATCACACTGTGCATCATTTTTACACTCTCCATCGTCGGCTTGAGTAATGGGTGTGAATATGGTTTTGCTTTTGGTTTTTTGCCAACGTCACCCGGCCATTCTATGCCCGAGGGTTAACAACAATTATGACAACCAATTATCAAAGCCATCACCATGTGGGGTGATGGCTGTAGCAATGAAAATGGTTAGTTATTGAAAAAATTCTAGAATTAATATGATTATTTGTTCTTGTTATTATTTATATTAACGTATCTCGTTACTAAAGACCATGCTAACTTATCTAAATGATTTCTAATGAATATTCTCCCTTCGTCTGTACTTAATTACACTTCCAGCTCCATAAAGTAACCCAAGTCAGCAAATCCTTTTCAACTGTAATGAAATCCCCCGTCTGTAAGGTGGCTCGTCATGCTTGCCAATCCAATGATAAAGTCACATGTCCATATTCCCAATCCAAATCCACCTGACGCAGCAAGAATTTTACAATTTTCCTAATCCAGTTGTGAAATATAATCCAAATCGCCATTCCAACCTGCGGATTCCTTATACCTAAAACGTTGAATTTAATGTTAAAATTCAAATGTTGGCCTTGGTTGACCGCAAAAGTGAGTAGAGAAGAGCGCCCATGAGTTTTTTTAACTCATGATTATGTTAATTATGCCAACTTCAATCCTAGTTAAACTATCATTTATTTACCTTATATCGTGCCTATGGTAAGTTAAGCCCTTCGATAATTAGAATATTGGACCAATGTTGAACCCACAAGAATTATTCCCTCTAGCGTTTGAATCGTTGTGTTGGTACAAGGCTTCCTACGAAAAAACATCATTTGTAGTGCTCTTGAATTGTATATTATTTTAAGTGACTTATAAAAACAATTAAAGTTGCATCTTGTTGGGCACGTAAACCAAGTCCCAAAGACTCCCTCCTTGGCCGTCCTCAAAAAACTCATTGCATTGCATACAATGTAAACTATAAAGCTTGGCGAAAACCATGAAAACACAGGACAGATGGAGAAAACCATGAAAGTGCTAGACAGATGAAGAAAACCATGAAAATACTAGACAGATGGATAAGCTTATGCAAATACTAGACACATGGAGATAGCCATGAAAATACTACACATTCGGAGAAAGCTATGGAAATACTACAAAGTTGGAGACAGCGCACTCCGTAACTCTGTACAGGATATATAGGAGGAATGCTCGTATTAGAGGTCTTAATCGTAGCAGGTACAAAGGCTTCCATAGAGTTCTCTACTCTGAGTTTGGAACATTCCCAAACCGTTGAAGTGTCTGAAATGAGGCACCCTGTACGCTCGCTTGTTTAGGAGCTTTGGGTAGTTGGTTCATGATTGTTTAATGCGACGAAAAGTGAGCAATTTAATCGATAATTATTTCCCCATTAATCGCCTGCTTGGCCACTGGAAGAAAACAGGCATCACTTGAACTTTCTCCATGTACTCTCGTTTAAACAAATGTTATCTCTGTGTAATACCTGCTGCCTTCCCGATTGCCCTCTGAACTTTAACTCTATGCATCTATTCCTGTGCTACTGATCAATTTGGTTGCCCCCTGCATCTTTTTCAGCTTGACACTATGAAATTAATGTCCAACTGGCATTTCTCGATTTTTCTCGTTACATTTCATGTGTTGCACTTTCTCATTGGAATCTCTCAAATGAGGAACTATTTATGCTTGTTGTTGTCCTTCCTATCTAATCTCTAGTTACCACGGAGTCTGTGCGTTCTTGCCCCACTTTTTGTCTTGGTGGTCGCAGCCATCTCTGAAATTTGTAACTTCTCATAATTTTAATTTCGGCATGCCCTGTCTCTCTATTGATCCAAAGTCCGTCTACAAGTCTCACTGTTAACCTATATATTGCGAGACATCGGTCCAAGTCCCACACGCTTGACTGCGTGTTAAATGAGCGGTTGACAAGCTGCAGAAAATTTTGCTAGAAAATTATATTAAATTAAGACCCCTTAAATTAAATCTGTTGCGTGTAAAAAAAACTTCGCCTTCCTTCTGAAGTCCTGTTCTATGAACGTAACCTATGCTCCTTCTGCCCTCTTAGAACAATCGAACTGCAAGTCCCTCCCTCAAAGCTTCTCCAATTTTTCACTTCACAAATCGCATTTCTCCCTAGACCTCACCTAATTCAAACATGAGATTTGCGATAGTTTTACCTGGCGGAATAAGAATATTCGTCAAAGTGAATGGCAAAAAGCCAAGAATTATTTTAATTTGCACAGAATTAGCTTCAAAGTGCGTAAAACGTTCACATTAACGAGAAAAATTTCAAGCCGGTCTACACGTTTTGCCCTCACTGCTCTCAAGAGGGAGCTATAGCCCGCTACCCATCCATCCCTCATCCCTGAAACATCGAGAAGATATCTCCCTCCCTCACTTGTATCGCTCAGCTACAATGTTCTTGCTCCCTCACAAAATGCCCCTCTTCCCTCCAAGTGTGAGGGAGGACTGCAAAGGTGGCAAAGCAGAAATTGGATCGGAGATGCTTCAAGTTTCATTCACTTTGTCAAAGCTTAAAACCAGTAAAGGAGGACGACAGCTCATGTGTACAGATAAGGCTTGAGTTGGTCTGAACAGACAGGCTAGCTGTGAATGTCAACCACGGAGCAGAGAATAATACAGCCATAGCCAGGATTTTTCGGACCACTGAGTTCCCACGGATGACCATGTAGCTGGAAGACAAAAGATGTGGCAGAAAGTGTGTGAGCATTAGTGTCTCTCTTTCTGTGTCAAACGATAGAGTCTTTGATTCTCTTGTGAGTAGAACGGGTGTGAGCAAAGGGGATGATAGGAGGATTGGGCTACAAAGTATGTAACTGACCACGGTATCAATCCAAATGGCAGAAGCTTAAACATACGTTCAGACAGGCAGACATTGAATACATAGGATCATCTATTTACTTTTCCCTATAGTGTTGTCAAAGCAAATATCTAGTGAAATTTAAACAAGGCTATCAGAGAGACGTTTAAGGTGAAATTGAGAGAGAGAGAGAGAGCAAGATTTATTGAAGAAAATTCGCCTTGAGCTACTTTGGAGGAATGACCAGGTCGGAGAGGATTGAGTTCATGAAAAGGGCAAAGGCTATGAGACCCTTGGTATTTCCTGTGGCTGACTCTGAGTTTTCTCTGAACGTTCCCATCGATACCTGGGAAGAGATCTTGAATCAGCTTTTATTCCTTTTGTCTCTCTAGTTAGTCTTGTCTTTCTTAATCTTTGTATTAATGTTGCATTAGTGTCTTCAACTCATCGTACCTGAATGTCATAAAACCGCACAGTATTTATTTAAAGTTTTTTTCAACTTTTGAAACGTTTTTCAGTAAGCAAAGTTGGTTAGGTTACATGCATGTGTATTTACATTTAAGTGAATTTTCTTGATGTATCAAAGAAATCAATAAAATAGCTAACGGCTGCAATTTGTTCCGTTGTTCAGGTGTTGGTCTAGTCAAGTTAAAATAAATGGCTACAAAATGCCCGAGTAATCGAATTTTGCCGTTCGATACCAAGGATTCCGTCCCTATCATTATGCCTATTACTAGAAAGCATCCACGTGAGCAAGTACATGAATTTTTACTCACTAAGTTATAGTGGGAGTGCCAGGAAGCCACAGAAATGTGTACTGCGATAATGTTATTGGTAATATTGAAGCTGAGAATTATGAGTTGAAGACGCAAATGTCCTCGAATGTTAGATAAGCGTCCCGGACCCTCAAAGCGAACGCGCAAGCAAATACTCACAGTCACGGATTCTTTCAGGCGGAACGAAGGTGAAATTAGGGCAAGCCATGGCGAGTGCATGTGCTCCTCAAATCTGCCAGACCTTCGTACAATGAAATAATGAGGATTGAAAGGGCCAAGTCACCATACAGTGTCTTACCAAAACTATTAGCACCCTGAGATTTCAGCGTACGATTGATTCTGCTTCCAACAAAATTCAAGATGAGTACCCCAAACTTTTAACAAAGTAAGGTAACCCTCCCTTGCTACTCCTGGTGAAGTTTGGGGTGCATCGGTCCACTCACTGCTCTTCTGTAAGCAGAATACTGAAAACCCCACGTGACAAAAGTATTAGCACCCTTCCATATTTTAGTCATTTTTAATTGAATTTCGAAAAAATTGTTTACCAAACCAGCTTTAAAATGCTGTAATTGGACCTTTACAACAGTTTAGGTGGTTACTGGTAGACTCAATACACCAATGCCGCCATTTTCCTGTAAACAAGATTAGCATGGTCGCATACGAGATTCGAAGTTCAAGCTCATGTCACGTGTATGCCTTGAACAACTTTGGCATTGTAAATGTCGTTTAGTATACTTTAACAGGTCAAGAATTCAATGACGTAAGCTTCGGTACCAGAAAGTTGGAATTTATGAAGTTGTGGACACTTCCCAAAACAGTCTAGTACTTTCCATATGTATATTACGTATTAAACATAGGGTTAGTTCGGCAGTAGTTCTTTCGTGTGCATGGCACCGACCACAGCTACGAGAGTTCCATTTTTCTGGTAAGTTTCTGGTGAGTCTACCAGTAACCACCTAAACTGCTGTAAAGGTCCAATTTATTATGGAAACACTTCAGCAGTACCGGAATTCGACAGTCAATTACCGCTTTGGAACGCTGGAGTCGCATCCATTGTTCACCAAGCACACTACAGGGTGATTCAACATTCCTGTTACATCTCTTTTGCATCCCACGAAAACCAAACGCCAAGCCATACGCCAGTGATATTTTTTGTGCATTATGCTTAGTTAATGCAGGTTAGCTTCCTATAATATCATTGAACTAGGGGCATTCGTTGCAAATTTTTACTGGTCAAAGCAGCTCCCATGTGGTTAAGAAAAAATTAACTGATAATAAAAAAAATATTCTACAGCTTTGAAGCATTTTTCACTGTACGAAGTCAAGCGTAATGTGGACTGTGATACATTAAAATGATCATTCATATCCTTAAGTATTTTTAACAAAATTAGCTCGGGGTTTCCTTCGCGCGTAAGGTGACAGTAACGCTTATACTGAGTGAACCTCAGATTTTGGGAAAACCTTGCTGGAAAGTCGAAACTCGCGAATATTTCAAAGGTGTCCCTGGATAAATTTCCCCAGATGGCATCTCTAATACTGTTTGGGAATGCCCTTTCAGAAAATGTAAGAAGGGTGACCTGACTGCGCCTAGAAAAAAAGAGGGGGCCCAAAGTATGAAACTGGCATCTAAGCGTTTCGCGGTTTGTCAGAACAGAATTGTATCGTTTACAAATCGGTCGGTATTTCTCACCAAAGCAATACTGAACTGACCCATCTTGCTGACTTTCAAAGGTAATGAATTGGTTATTTCAGCCTCAATTTACCGGGGTTGCAACTTGGGCGTTCAGGCTGGCACTGAGGTGTTTATATTACAAGGCTAGAAATATAACTTCGAGCTGCAAGGTGCACATCAAGGGCCCGGGGTTTGGGTCTGCCACGAGACATGTGGCAAATAAGGACTCTGCTGGCTCAAGCTAACACAGAAGCACTTTGGTAAATATTGATAGAATCTAGTAGAGCTTTTAATAGCTTTTACAATACATAAACCATTCACGCTGCTTTTAGACTCGTTTTTGGCAACATCACATTCACATTGCAACATTATTTCTTTTAAATTTCTCAAAGTCAAATGCAATAAAAATTTCCAAGTGGCCAAAGTTATTGGCAAAGACCTTGAGTATTCCGGAAAAAATTTACAAGTGATGCATCCAAGGTCTAGAAAACTTGTGGCAAAGAAACTTGGAACGCCGTCTGCGAAACGGGCTGTTTCGTTTCGTTACGTTTGCGTGACCCTAGCCTAGGTCAGCAAAGATAAAAGCTAGAGGCAAATGGTCTTGGCATCTTAGATTACAGGACATGTTCTCTGACTGGTAAAATTTTTGTGTGATTCGGTGCAGCCATTCTTAAATAGAGAGCAATTATCAGTGTAACATGAATGTTGAATCACCCTGTACAACTCTCTTAAATTTGTACCCTCCTGACACAACTTGAACAACTTTGAAAAAATAATACTTCATTGAATTGTTTTATAATGTATTGTATTTTTACAATATTCCATTCAACTACGTTCTCATTTTCATGACAAGCGAGGAATTCTCGTCCATCGACAATATTGGCTTGTTTTGCATGCCCGCAACTGTTTCATCCCCTGCGGTGTACCTCTTGATATTAGACGAACTTGAGGTGAATGCTATTGGCTTTGCGCATGCATTTCAAGCAGCTCCGTCTTTGTTTAAAGTTACGGGTATTAAAGAGGCCCATATTCAACAGCTAAACGATCTCATTCACAAAGACCTGCAAGGACCCATTTCTCGATATAGATGGGCTGAGAGGTCTTGGGAAAAGTGTCAAGTTTTCCTAAATACCTGCAACGTCAACGTCTTCAAGTGGCAGCCCTGCCCCTTCGGAACCAAAAACAAACCACACTACCCTTAATGAACCTTCCATGGGAGCCGATAATTCACGTAAATCTGGACGCCGAGCTGATAATCTTTGCCAGCAAAGAAGCACTCCGTCTCCTTCACGAGCTCTTTGTCAACATAATGACAGAGAAATGTCCAAAAGGCTTTCAAGCTCTCTTTGCCGAGGAGCAGAATATTTTTAAAACGTTGGACGCTACAGACTGGCCATCAAGTGGGAATGAAACGAGTCGAGAAATGTCTGCCTTGATCCACCAATTGGTCAACTGCAGCGCTGCAGCTGTAGGTCAAAAAGAAATTCTACAGTTGCTCCTTCTCGAGGACAGAATGAAATTGCACGTCCGAAATGAGATCGAAATGGGCAGCCCATTATACCATACCGTCAAAGGCGCCGACTGCTCAAGCAGTCCAAGACGAAACTGTCCAAGGAGCAAATGTACATAGAGGGGCCGAAGCGAATGTCAAATACAGAATTTGCTCTTGTAGCATTCATTTCCTCCGAGTGTAAGCATCACGTGGACAATCAGTTGCTCCTATCTGCCTGTCAGCTCATTCTTGAGGCTTTGTCGAGACGCTTTGTCTTGGCCAGTGACGTGACTGAGCAAGATATGAGGAAGAAGCTGGGGATACTGCAGAATTGTGCATCGCTCATAATGAAGCATCGTCAAAGTGAATACCGCCTGAAGAAGAAGCTACAGGATAGTTTCACAACTTTACATGGAAAAGGGCGGTGAAGATTGAATTTTGTCCATTGGATATGTTTTTGCATGAGAAACTAAATAAATTTTGATTTGCGATACTTTGGAATTCATTTCCTCTTGCATGTGTCTCTGCTAGCGTTACCATACAATATTATTGCGCTATTGTTTGTTAATGCCGCATTTAAGTACCCATTTTGCAACAGCTTGGAGCCATTCTCAAGAATGAGGATAACACTTTATGCAGGCGACCATTTAATGCTTTATAACAAAACCAAACATTTGTGCAACGAAAAAAAATAGATTTGCTGTATAAAAATACACAAAGAGCTAACTGTTAATAAAACGCGTAATAAACATAACTGAGAGCACATAGCGCACAAGTGATTGCACACAATTCATTCACATAGCCAACATGTTTGAATTTTGCTCAAGGCAGTTTTACATAGCCACACTAATTTGCATATTCTGGAGCAGATGCGACGGTAATTTTGATAAACATTTCGCAATTAATTT
>JAQIWI010000937.1:0-20628 GCA_034698825.1 Deuterosminthurus bicinctus | reverse complement strand
TAAAAATTTTAAACGTCGTAAGCAATTGGAGGAGTTGCAAGAGAGTTGAGTGTGAGTTGTGAGCTTGCAAAACTCAACTCAAACTCACGAGTTTGAGCTACGGAATTCTTTGTAGTGTGAGTTGTTGATGAGTTGGAGTTGCGGAAAATTCAGTTGCAACTCCAGGAGTTGAGTTTGAGTTGGAACTGAATGCCCATAAGTGCCTACTACGGTCGGGCTTCAAAAACTCGTTGAAAAGAGAACTTAACATCATTGCAACTCCGCAATCATTAATAGACTCTCCTGGCATGCTGCCTTTATTCTATACGTGGGCTTCTTCACGTCGACTTCAAAGTAACTGGTAGGTTATGATGGTAATCCCGGCCATTATTAGTATAGCTGCTGAAGGATCAACAAGGCTACTCAAGCTTCCGATGCATAGTTACGCTGAATGCAGAAGGCTGTCGCAGTGGGATGCGAATGTATCTGTAAACCGGAAACAGATTCAATTAACTGACTAAACGCTGGCACATTGATCCTGATTACTCAATTTTATTACCACAAGATTTGTCCGAAAAATTGTAATATTGGGTACATAATTGGGTACATATTTTGAATATTATCGGCATATATTTATTACATACATACTTTGGAACTTGCGGGTCCTTCTCTTATCGCATACTTCCAGTTTGAATATACATTTTAGTAACATGTGAGCATGAATATCCAAATTACATTTTAAATTTATAGGACTAATGATGCGTAGGGAAAAAGCTGCTGCCAGAGTGCGAATTGCAGCACAAAAATATACTAAGTTTTGGAGTAGCAAATATACGCTACATTTTTCATGATGAACCTCCGTAGAAACGAACAATGTGAACTCAATATCCAGGTCACTAATCCTTGAATGAAACGTTATTTTTGTAACTGTCCACAGTTGCTGCATTATTGTAGATCACCTCCGCTCGGTCTGGTAAGAGGGCATTCATTTTTTATATTTATAATTGTCATCATTCGTTCAGATTTTCAACTCTCTACTCCCTCATCATCCCGTAATGGCCTAATCCGATAAGGCTTTAAAAACTTGTTCAAAGGGAAACTACAAATCACTGTATTAGTACAATAAGTCGGAGACTCTTCTGCTACGTTTCCATTATTCCATAAGTCATCTTCTTCACGTCGACTTCAAAATAACTGGTAGATTAGCGTCATCTTTTGGGTCTACCATAATATGGTTATAAGTTGCTTGGCAGCATTCTCGGCTTAAAGCACTGACATTTTGATCGAAGTTTTCAAGGAGAATGCATAGGAGCCGAACCATAAGAGCTATTCACATAAAAACCAAAGCCAGAAAAATAAAAATTAATGCGTTCAATCACGTCAGACTAAATAAATCTTTACAATTTGGTTGTATTACAAAGTGAAACTTACAAACCTTCATTGCAGAGAGTAGTTAAAGCCACAGTGCCAGAACCTTTTTAATTTAGTACCACTTGTTATGCATTACTTTGTAATGCTGAGCACTGGCGTAAATATTGTCCCCACCTTGATTACTGCAATGACCAGCTCAGTATCCCACTCCGAATCGGATGCAGTATGGAAAATTTAGCTGGGCTCTTGCTGCAACTAAGCAGAGAGCGTCAACCTAAACTGAACTGTGAGATTTCTTCAGTACTACTGCGTCCAGGCTTATTCATGTGTGCTCTTATGGAGTGTGATTATTAGGCATCTCATGCACATGCACATGTAACAAGCTGTAAGAAAATACAGTTGGTTCAAGTTATGCAGACGTAAAGAGGAGAAGGAAGGAGTGCGTGTGCAGACGAGGAGGAAGAGCTCAAGACTTCACCAAAAAGAGGAACAGCTTGACATTGCTTGAGGGCTGGACATCAATAGTTGAGCAAGTTGAGCTGTGGACAAGTTCTACACCGGCATCCTGTATTCTTTACTTCATGAAGAAGATGGGATGTTGAACTGCGGCTACTCTTACCATTTTGACATTGTCCCCAATGAATTTACTTGTTTCTCGCTGTAATTAAAATTTTCAGCTATACAAGCCTCACAGACTACTCGCTTGTAATGAAATGTCGAACTGACGAGATAACCAAAATGAACACAGCTACAGATTTCATTCGCGCGTAGTAATCATGATGCTCAATTCCAGTGGCGCAACCACCGTGTAAGAGTGTAAGACATGTCTTACACAGAAAATATGCCGTGTAAGACGCCCATGAAAATGTCTTACACACACATTTTGGGTTGAAAGCAAACTTTGAAGACAAAAAAAATTTAAGACAACACCAGAATGGCAAGGACAGCAATGCCTTCCCAATAATTATGATAGCGGTGCATTTGGGAGTACTTAATGAATTGTGAACGTGCGTAATTGTTATCGAGCTGTCAAAGTGTGACGAATTTTCGGTGTAAGCTCTTGTACTACGGATGCTTCCTTAAGAATCTCCGGATTATTTGTAACTTGAGTACAAAAGCAACGCCGTAACTATTGAATATGCAATACAGCGCAGTCACAGCCTCTATCAAAGCATCTGCAATGGTTTCAAAAACTATTCTGAAGATTACTCGTTGATTCATGTGACAGTTGCGTCGTACAAGCACGGAATTCTCTCCCATCGCAGTACCTCTCGCATCAATTTTCTCAGCTGGGATTCGCATTTTTTTTATCTTGAAGTCATTTAAAAATTATGACAGCATATCTATTTGTATTTTACCACACATCTTCGATACAATTTTAACGGCAAGTTTAACTTTTACTCCTCGCCTTGTCCGTTTTGGCAAAATAATACCAAACTTTAAAAAACTTTACAATGCAATGTATTTCCCACAAAATATTTTGATGAGTACAACACCCAGTTATGTTACCTGCCTTCTACGCCAGGCAGGCTCCTTAATAGCGAGTCAAAGAGTCTCCAAAGGAGTGCTGTATTCTTCCAAGCACTGCTCGCTGCTCCGTAGTTTCTACAACTTGCAACCCTAGCCAGTGGTTAACCCTTTAAGCGTTAACTCGAACTATACGTTGAGCAATGTTCGGAGCATAAGGTTTACATAATTAGATTACACGCACGTTTGCAAACATTATAGCGCATTAATTTACAAAATATGACGCTTACTACTCTCATTTTTCTTCGGCACCATCAAGTGGAGTAAAAGAAACTTTGAGTGAGTTGAACTTAATTTTGTTGCCTTTGAGATCATTTGCATCACACAATCATACAATAGCCTGAACGAATGTTGCATTTTCAACAACTTACTGCGAGTTCGAGGAAAGTTTTGATATTCAGGAATCAAGGTATCATTTGTTTGTGGAGATCCGTTGGCCATATCTAGACTACAAGAATCAATATTTTTGGTCCTTTTCACCTTTAGAATTGGTGGCAAAAATAAAATATTATGAATTTTTTAGGAGGCCTTGTCTTACACAGGTAATTTTGGGTGGTTGCGCCACTGCTCAATTCACAAAGCTATTCACACTGAATTCAGGCTTGATTTACTTCAATATGCATTTATTATTGGTGAGCGGAGCTGACCTGAAATGCTCCTTGTCATCTACGAAACATTTCCATCCAGGGACACAGTGCCATATTTAGTCGCGGTAACGCTTATTACCGACGACTTATTAAATCGTTGGCATCGGGTTAGGTTAGAATTGGTGTGTTCAGATCAAGAGACCCACGGCTGTCCAGGAGGGGTCTAGGAAGATGAGCTTGATTGGAGGTGAAAGCTGAGATTCCGGAGGGTGTGCTTTGCTAATTTCGGAAGATGTGCGGGCGGTCATGGCGGAATGGGGTCGGCTGAAAGTTGTGGTGAAATATTGGTGTTTTTGGGGGCGAAGGAAAAATGAAGTAAGAATTCTGTAGTAGTTTTCTTGTCACAATGTAAACGATGTACTACTCTATGGTAGTCTACAGTAGGCTCCTGCTTCGAGGTTGATGGCGCTCATAACTCTCGGGAGACTCTCGACGGCAGTTGAGAGAACTATGTTTGAAATTTTGAAATCTTTTTGGCGGGACCCCGCGACTTTTTTTCAACTTTGTGGATGTTTTTCAAATGACACCTTTGTATTGTTACTTTGTAATACTCAGCACTAGCAAAGAAATCTTCCCCCGCTTGGTTACTGCAACGTGCAGCTCAGCATCCAACAGCGAATCTGATTTCCATGTGGAAAACTGAGCTGGACTCCTGCTGCAACGTATTAGTACAGAGAGCGTCAGCCTGGCTTGAACTGGACTGATATTTCTTTCATACTATTTGGTTCTGGCTTGTGGGGCTCTTATGGACTGTGATATCTGTAGTACTATAGGGCTAACTGGAAGATAATGATATGATGGTGACGGCGAGAAGAATGCCCGTCCATTAGGATTCCTCCTGAAGGTTCACTCAGACTACTTAAGTACCCCATGCAATGTTACGCCGAATGTAGCAGGCTGTAGTAGCAATGAGAATGTAGGAAACAGATTAAGTGAATATACAAATCAAAATGCATAAAAATACACGAGTATAATTTCCAATTAATTCGCCGAGCAAAATTTAATGGACTTAAAGGTCATTGGCTCCGGTATTTTATATTTTTATAATAATAATAATAATACTATTTATTGTTGATTCAGCTAATCGCCCTTACAACATAAATGTGTCAATTACAATTTTACATCATTCTTCTTCCATTTCTCTTAAATACAATAGTCTAAATTTGATTGCCACACACCAAAACTTGTAAAATTTTCTGCACATTTCATTATCATCCTGATACAAAATCTTCATTAAATCTTCATAATTTCCTGCGGGATACTCCCTCAGGTAGTTATTTCTTGGGTTCGCATAATGCGGACGCGGACATCTGTACATTACACGATACACATCCTCAGTTTCATCAAGGTTACAAAGTTCACACTTGACATTATGTTCCTCCCCTCCCTTCCAGTACTTCCAAATTACATTTAGACTGTACCTCTTTCCGTTCAAACAAATACTTGGGGAATTGTTTATTAGGTTTATAGTTAATTTCTTTTCTTTCAGTTCTTCCAGCAGGTATTTGCTTGTAGTCACGTGTGTCTTCATCGCACTGTAGTAGTTCAGTCTTCTGTCCTTTTTCAGTTTTTCAACGTCATCATTCAATAGTTTTTGACAATAGTTAGCTATCAGTCCGCTGCCTTTTTCTTCAATGTACTCCGGCGATAATTTGGGTAGTTCCAATTGTAGTCCAGCTTCCAGCTTGTTTAAATATATCCTCCACTTGGCCCCACCAGTTATATTCTCTTTTCTTACATTTATTTGCTTTCGCTTCATCCAGGCTTGCTCTGCAGATTTCACTGTCCGAGGTCATCATTCTGTAAAGGAATTTCACCAGTCCCTTGAATATGTACGTCCTGATATTGGGTATGGTTCCGGTATTTTGTAGCGTCTGCATTGGTCTCAGCCTCAGCGTGTCACGAATTATTCGGTTGTAGTGTTAAAAAACCATTAATCTCTAACCTTTCAATTTACAAAGTTACAGTTTTCAAGGAGAATGCAGAAGGAGCCAAGCCACAAAAGCTACTCATATACACAAGTGTAATCCGGACAGTATTGATAATTAGGTCAAGTCTCAAATGCTTTTATGTTGCCGGAAATGCTGCCAGAAGTTTAGCTGGAATTATTGGCGGAAATGTTGCCCGAAATGTTGCTTGGTAGCTTTGCACACCGACTTGCCGCACGAATTCACCCAGTTTCTTTTGATTATACAGCCCAGCTAGGCTAGAGGTTTATTGACAGATTTGGCTAAATTGCTAATGCAGATACACTGGAGTCGATTCAAATTTATTATTTGTCACCGCATAGTCACTTCATGTTCTCCTGAATGTAGTAATTGTCAATTTCAGTATTGTTGTTATTTTAAAAAAAAAGTAACTCACATAATTATTACAAAACTCAAATGAATTTATTTCATTAGGAAAGATGTATTACTACTTTTCCGACGACGTTTAAAGCTTCTTGACAACATTTAGAAGTTGATAATGCGTGGTAGGCATACAACTTAAAGCCGAGGCAGTAGCAAAGAGAACGACGCAGGAGTAGCAATCGTACGAATTGCACCATTTTCCAAGACATGTTGAAACTACATGACAGTCAGAGAGTAGGCAATAGGCTATTGCTTGAAAGAACCCCCTACAAAGTCTCTCAAAAGTATGAGATCAATCTCGCCCAGAACCAGTACAGCAGTACGTTTCATTGTTCCTGTTGCATATTGTCGTCTCTCTCTGGGAGGAGGACATACATCTTTTATATTTATTATTCGTATCATTGGTACAGATTTTGAACTCTCTTCCACCTTATCATCACTTTATGGCCTACTCTGATCAGGATTTAAACTCATTGAAAGGGGACCAAAAACTATTGCATGTCCACATTCAGTCCGAGACTTTCCTCTTAATTTCTCATTATTCGATACTTGAGCTTCTTCCCGTTGACTTCAAAGTAACTGCTAGATGGTGACGATGATGGCGAGAAGAGTGCCCGTCCATGAGGATGGCTCCTAAAGGATCAGCAAGTCTACTCAAGTCCACGATGACGCAAAGTTACACTGAAATCAGCAGGCTGTGGTAATGGGAATGGACCTATAAATTTGAAACAGATTCAGTGAATAGCACAAATCAAATATTACATTAAAATCACACGAGTTTTTCAATCATGTGCCGAGCAAAAATTGCTGGATATTTAATGACATTGGCTCCGGTGTTCTATTAACGTACGTACTCATTGCATTAATTGGTAATAGCGTGTTGCGTATTAATCGATTTGCAATATTTCAAAAAAATATTTACCTCTCACCTGCTCAATTTACAAACCATGGACTGGACACGTTGATCCCGCTGCTCCGTCAGTTTCTTACCAACTTCCACCGCTGAATTTGGTGATTTTTCAAGGAGAAAGCACCACAAGATCTTATTAACATAAACACCAAAGCTACAAAAATGAGAATGAATGCGTATGGAAAACTGAGCTCTCTGCTGCACTTGGGTGCAGCAGAGAGCGTCAACCTGAACTGGACTGCGATTTCTTCAGTGCTATTGGGGTCTTGCTTGTTGGTGTTTTTTTTATGGAGTGTGATTGTTGAGCAATAAGTCATGCACGTGTATTCAAGCTGTAAGAAATTTCGGGCGGCACTGGGCTCAAGGTTAATGCAGAAGTAGAGAGAAAGAGGAAAGTGTGTGCGTGCAGACGAGGAGAAAGAGTTTAAGTCTTGTAAAAAAGAAGATTGAGAGCTTGGGATGGCTGGAGGGCTGAAGCGATCTCATGACTCGCTATTATTCACACTCAGTTGACTTTTTGTAATTTGATTGTGTGCTGAGATCTCTGGATTCTTTCCCATCATCTTGCCTGGTCAAACGCTGATACCATATGGAAGTAGGAAATTGCACAGCATGTACACGAGTTTTCTAACAGGCACACACTAATAGCTGCTCACATTATATGTGAGTGTCTACATACAAGTGAAATCTGGACAGTATGCAATACACTTTCATCCAGTTACTTATAGTAACTGACTGAAGTTCTGTGAGCAGCAGTCTAGCTCAGTTTCCCACACCCAATCCGAACAAGGGGATTTCATGGTTCACACCAATTTCTGGTTTCTGAAACGTAGACCACCCTTAAAAGGCCCAGTCTTACATGCGTACCACATACGCCAGAAATTTAGCCAAAAATGATGCTGAGAATGCTTGCAGAAATGTTGCCGGAGGGGTTTGCACGCCTTTTTGTCGCAAAATTTCTCTGCAAATAACAATAACATGGGCTCAACATTCCATCAGATCCCTGCCAAGTCGGACGGCCGTCCAGTTCTTTCAGTTCCACCCACTAGCTTGGCTTTAATTTAGAGTTTGTTGGAAATATCAAACCATCAAATAATACTGTGTGGAGCCCAAAGCTCTCCATCGACATTTCCGACAATATCGCCATCTACACTCACTCGTTCCGTTAAAAGCAACCCAAGTTGAGCAATGAGGCCAATGGAACTGAAAAAAACAACAACATATTTGTTCACCAATACTTGGCATTCCACTCTGAGTTTCTTGGATAAAAAGTAATAAGCAAGCTTTATTCACATGCGTTATAGGGACTTTATTTTGTTACTGAACGTCTAAAATATTCATGGTCACCAAATCTTTTGATAATCTGTGGGATTGAAGGTTAGGGTCATAGTCGGTGACACGTTTCGCCATGGCCCCTCAGAACCCCCCTGTGGGGGGAATGGACAATTGAATTTCTCGTCGGCTGCTACAACACCGGATTTCTGTCCAAGACTACTCCTTCATTTATCACCCAAATGAACTGAAATTTGGCACACACAAACTAGAAGAAATTCTAGGGGGATGTTATTTACCGCATCGAAAAATTTGCAGATAAAAAAAAGTTGTGGACTTCCAAAGTCGCCTCAGCTACACGTTCCTACTGGAGTAAATGCTTACACTCAAAGCTCACCGTGCATTTCAATCCTGCTAACAATCTTCAGGGTTGTGGACTGCTGTGTAAGTGAAGTTCCATTCTGATTTTTGACTTCAACTTCCTGTTATAACTAAATGGAATTGAAATCAAATTCCTTGGAGAGGATATCAAAGGAATCCTTCAGTTTGCACAGTCAGCACACGTCTCATCCTCAGCAACTTTTCATGATTCCACAAAGTTATGAGAAATGTGGTATGGAAGACAATGAACAGAGTGAGCGCATACTTGTCCTGCATCGGTTTCCTCCACCCTCCTCCTGTCACATCATTCCCACCTGATAACAGCTGGCCAATTTGGCAGTGGAATGAATTACTTACAACAAAGTCTGAACGTACCCTTGTCCTTTACATTATTGTCCTGGCTTTAGAAATGAGCTTTTTAAGACCCCAAGACTTTCTGATCATCGATTCCATGACATGTCAAAGTTCAAGTTTTATTTAATGAAAAGTTTTCGATAATAAAATTAAAAGCTACATTAACTGCGCCTTTGCAAGCGGGAGTTCACAAAGTTTGTTATGACAATCTTTATGTTTGATATCAAAGCAGCTGAACGGGAAATTGAACTGGACCAAGGAGGAGTTGAACTTGACCTTGAGATTGTGGGTCGTTGAGAGATGTCATCATCAGTATGATGAGCTACCTAGCCTACACATGAAAACTGGTGTGTAAGAGAGGTATTTCTGCTAGCGTGCACGCGTGCACTGCTTCGAAGCAGTCACAAAATTCGACCCAGAGGCAGCCTGGATCGCCTGGACGAAGAAACCACTCACATACTTGAGTTTTTCAAATTTTATATATTCATCGATGTCATTCTAGGTATTGCTCCTGACGAATCAACCAGGGAGATGAGATCTCGGATCCAAAGTTCATCCAATGCAGCAGGCAGTAGCAATGCAAATGTACCTGGAAATCGCAAACATTAATCGAATAATTAGTGTCAGATTGGGTTGAGTTTTACTCGGAGATTATCGACAAAGCGTCAGAATCATAATACAAAATTTCAACTCATTGATAAGTTCCCACTCACTAATCAAGTTAAGTACTGAAATTTTCAAGGACTTGAGTTCAAGTTTGGGATCATGACATTAATACAAGTACACTTACAACCACTACTGTCAGAGACAGTTGAGTTTTTGATAGTTGCCACAGTCTCAAAGTTTGTTCAACTAATCCCATGGTCTTCATACCTTCAGAATATCGAGCTCTACTGGCTCAGACCTCAGACTTTGTCCCCAGCTTCACAATTGTGATGTCCAGCTCAGCTATTTCCAGACGGAATCCCACTCCGCCTGGAAGTCTGACTAGAAGTTCACGATCTTCACAAAATGAAAGTTGATTTAGTACTGTCGGGTCTCGCGTGTGTAATGGCTCTTACGTCGTTGAATAGTTAGACAACTCAGGTATATGCTGAAGAAAACTCCAACTTGCTCTTGGCTAAAATGTGGAGAGAGGAGACGAGGGAGGAAGATCCAAGCCATAAAAAATACGACACGCTTCGCTGATGTCGGGAGGCGAGGAAATTGCTTGTCATTACTATAATATGCTTGCGTGTGTTTTTTTTGCATTACGGCTTGAGATCCTTGAGATTTCCCATTTGAACTATCATTCACGTGTTCAAAGTTGCGGCTCCTCTCTTCAATGAAATTTTGTCCATAAGATTTTGAAGCTGACTTTACACAAACTCGGGTTTACTTGTGGCATGGCTACAGGTTGTGAAGATCCACTGCCCAAACAATCTACGAGCTTTGAACTTCCCAAATTTAATCACAAGAAAGAGCTCAAGAAGTTAGTTTTGTACAAAATGTTTACTTTTTTTCCCTACAATCTGCAATAGCGCTAATATTAATAATAAAACAAATTTTATAAACAAATTAGCACGTGCAGAAATTTATTAATTAAATGGGCTCAGCTATTCCCTTCGATCACAGTCAAGTCAGACGGTCGTTCGGCTCTTGTCAGTTTCAGCCACTAGCTCGGCATTAATATATCGAATTTACTTGAATTGAAAAGCAACAAAGTGGTGGCAAAAACTTTTTAGCAACATTCGCTTGAATGTTTTATGCAACATTCCCGGCAATATTGCCGATAAAAGTTCGAGCAAGATAAGCATCATAGACTTGGCATGTCTTGAGATATCCAAGATATCCTGGACTTGTTCTAACATCCCCGCTCCGTGAGTCTCTTAGCAACTTTCTGCGATGAAAATGCCGACTTATGATGCAAAGAGGAGATGGAAATTGTTTGTGTGCAAACAAGGAGTAAGGGTTATAGTCTTGCAAAGAAGATGCACAGCATGGAATGAATGGCTTGAGTACTGATACTGAAGTGAGTTCATCATTTTTATTTGATCTCCATAATTTCTCCCACGATCCCTGTTGGTGATATGGGAGCATATACTACAATTTTGAAATATTTTACAAGGGTTTTAACGAATCAACTTGTAGCTAGATGTAACATGACTTTTTTAAAATCCAAAAATCACCAGGTATACGGTATATTGCAAAAAATTTGTTTTATTTTAAACAAAGGAGCGTGCTGGCGTATATTACAGAAAGCATTAAGCAACTCAGGGACGGACCAACTTTTGGAAGAATTGGTTTGTGACTACGCAAATGTCCTTGGATCGAAGAATAATTCACCTCCGGTGACAACAAATTTACCTTGAGGTGATGGATTAGAGCAGCCAAAATGGAGGTACTGAATAAAGTACGAGCTACTATTCGTGATGGACATAACATTCCTTGTAGCTGCCTGTCTGATTATTACTCTAACTTCTCACTCAAACACACACTATTCAAGTCCGTACTACGAATTTGAGTTTACTGCACGACTTCCATCATGACTTCATTCCCAGTGACAATCAATTTCTATTGCCAGAGAGGCACCAGCAAAAATCCACCCCACTCCACAGTCATCTCTCTCTCTGGGAGGAGGACATTTAATATATTCATTATCATTGTTATCATTAGGTTAGATTTTCAACTCTCTTTTACCTCATCATCACTTAACGGTCTACTCCCATTACTCCCATAAGACTTTAAATGTTTTCTTTAATACGACGACGGTAAAAAATCTGTTCATTTCAACAGTCAGTCAAAAACTCTCCTGTTATCTTGCCATTATTCTGTACTTGAGCTTCTTCACGTCGACTTCAAACTGACTGGTAGATAATGAAAGTAATGGCGAGGAAGAAGAGTGCCCGTCCATGAGGATGGCTACCAAAGGATCAGCAGGACAACTCAAGTCCCCGAGGCAAAGTAACGTTGAAACGAGTAGTTTTTAGCAATGGGAATGTATCTATAAACCGGAAGGAGATTCAGTGAGTACACAAATCAAATTGCATTAAAATCGCTTAAGTCTTCTATTCATTTGCTAATCAAAATGGCTTGATTTTCAACTGTACAAGCTTCTGCGCTCTATCGACATACCCATTTCATTGATCATAACGTGTCACCAACTATTCGATTGCAATATTTAAAAATTATTTACCTCTCACCTGTTCAATTCACAAACTACGGACTTGACACGTTGACCCCACTGCTCCGTGAGTTTCTTAGCAACTTCCTGCGCTGATATCGGTGAGTTTTCAAGGAGAATGCATAAGGAGCCCAACCACACGAGCTGTTCACATAAACACCAAAGCCACATAAATGACAATAATTAATGCGTTTAATAACGTCCGACTAAAGTTTTCCTTACAATTTTATTGTATTACAAAGTGAAACGCACGAGCCCTCAATGTAGAGACAGTCGTGAAGGTGATTAGCAATAGTGCCAGATTTTTTAAGTTTAACCTTTGTATTATTACTTTGCAATTTTGAGCACTAGCAAAAAATCGTCCCCAGCTTGATTATTGCAATGTCCAGCTCAGTATCCAACACCGAATTTAATTTCCCACTGGAAAACTGAGCTGGACTCCTACTGCAACTAAAAGTGCAGAGAGCGTCAGCCTGAGCTGGACTGAGATTTCTTTCATACTACTTGGTTCTGGCTTGTGTGTGCTCTTATGGACTTTGATTGTAAGGCATCTCGTGGACATAAACAAGTTGCATTTGGTTCAAGGTTATGCAAAAGTAAAGAGGAGAAAAACGTGTGAGTGTGTGCACTGTGCAGACGAGGAGCAGAACGCTTAAAGCCTTGAAAAAAATGCACCGCTTGGCATGGCTGGAAGGCTGACGTGAGTTCATTGACTCGCTAGTATTCACGCACCGTTCACATTTTGTATTTGATTGTGTTGTAGCATGCCATTTAAGGTAAGAATTCATGTGCCTCATGGAAAACACCCGTACATGCATTGATGCTGTGTATCATGATGATTCCCAAGTGATCCATAATTAGACTAAGCCTTATTGGAATATCCCAATACTCATTGATCTGTATTGACTCTGTACTATACAAGCTTCCTGCCATCAGTGTCTTTAAGAGAGAGCACAATACTGCACGAGTTCACTCTATCAGAGAAAATCTGCACTTCTCTTAATAAAGTCTATTTTGTAACGTAACCTCCAGGACCAAATCAATGGCTAGACTTTCGATTTTCTCACTCATACACACATTTCTATTCCTTCCATCATTCAGCATTGCTCGCATAATCAAACGTTGCAGTAGAGTAAACGAGTTTTCTAACATTCCTACTCCCATTCCATAGCTGCTCAAATATACAAGTAGGATCTGGACACTATTCAACTCATTTTCATCCAAAACAAAGACTGACGTTCGCATAGCATGAGTCTGAATCAGTTGCACACCGAATCAGATCTAATGGATGATTGGAGTCCACCGGACAATTTATGCTGAAAATGTTAGAGGAAATATTGCCGGAAATGATGCTGAAGAGCTGTGTACACCATCTTGCCAGACTTTCTTCCCAAATTCTTCCAAATATACAACCAAGCCAAAGGCTAAAATTACCAAGAGAACGAATGTCTGACTTCGCAGTGATGTCGTGGCAACATTAAGAGCGGGATGTTTCACATAGAATTCCACCATGACCACTCACTAATGTACTCATGTCACACAGCCACCACGCGGGGCTGCCTATCTTCCAGATCCATACCTCTGTGAACAAACTAAAGAAAGATTGTTATTTTGTCCGAAGTAAGTGGCATGCCACGTGGCAGTTGCAAATGGCTCGTGAGCCTTTTGTTGCTTTAATAAGATAAAAGTATTATTGACAACATGAATGCAAGGGAACTGTTCCGATAAGGCTGTCCCGCAGCCCAATCAGTCTTGCAGCTTTGAAATTCTCGAATTTGTTAACAAGAGAGAGCCCAAGAGGTTCATTATTGGAAAAATGTTGACATACTTTTTCTTAAATCTGCGAAAGGGCCACTAGCATGTTTGTAAATGAATCAGTAGGTTCAAGAATTTCTCTGTAAATAATAATGAAATGATCTCAGCATCTCCTTCAGATCACTGTCAAGTCAGACGGTCGGTCGGTTATGGTCAGTTCCAATCACTGGCCTCGCTTTCATTTAGAGTTGATTGGAACTATAATTAAACGCAATGTTGTCCAAAGCTTTATAGCAACATTTCCGGTAATATTGCCGATAACATTTCCAGCAGCACAAGCATTATAGACTTGGTGGGTCTTGAGCAATCCAACTTGAGTGACTAATAAGGCCTTCAAAGTTGTAAAATTCAACAATGTTTAGTAAAAATACTAATATTTATTCACTGATACTTCCCTTATAGCACTTACAGTTTAATTGACATACTAATATGGGCAGAAATATCCAAATTTCATTTTATATACATTTTCTATTGCGGCAGCCTTAGCCTTAAAGCATACGATATTTAAATAATAATGTTGTTGATCGTAAATGACAACAATCTCAATAAAAGTGTAACTACTTTTTAGCTTGAACTTTCGAATTGCATCTCAGATTTGAACAATGACGCAAATTTTGCAAATGAATGTATTCATATATTTTTTTACGATAATGGTGTTATACGTTGCTCGTTGGCATTCAAATTTGGTTATGATTTAATGCCATAGAAGGTTTGTGCCAAACTCCTCGAAGTATGTAAGCCCAGATTACCATGAATCGACATCACAATCTACTATATGACATTACAGTTATCATAATTAATCAATCAATGCATTATAATTCTAAACTATGGGTGACCATGCAAAGTGCCTGTGGCATGAAGAAACGATTTAGGTAACCCTGATCCAGTTGACAGTTTCAGCTCCCAGCTAGAATTAAACTTGTTTCCCTTAAGTCCTATACTTGTTAAGGCTCGAAGTGTAAACCACCGAGCCACAGGGCAGTCTCTCCGCAGGATTTCTCACCCCTTCGGAAAGGCTCACATAAAGAACTGACCAAAGTGAATTTCAAACGGTGTTGGAAATTTCCCATTGACTGTCACAAAGGATTTTCGGAAGCGATCCAAATTTGCATCTGACAACTTATTAACCCGACATTGCCAAGGATAAGGTGCAATACCGATGGCGTGAAGACGTCATCGACGCACCCAAATGGACACCCTGGGAATTTCCCAACACTGACTGAGTTTGCTCATGCCGAATACATATAAGCGTGTCTAAATATTTCATATAACACACACTAGTTCTTGTCTCATTGGCGTATAACAAGGCATTTGATTAAGCGCTCTTCCCTTTGAAGAATTAAGGCAACTGCCAGAGGATGAGGATACAGAAGAGGGAGGGAGAACTTCCAGGTATATAACCGGAGGAGCGAGCATAGATTCGGGAATCGGAGCGTTATGAATGAAGGAAGCCAAAGGAAGTACTCCCACTCCTCTCCTGTTCCAAGAAATCCTCGGGTGCGGGTGAAATATTGTTTCATCAGTCTACTAAAATACTTCTCGTGCGGGCTCTGTCCGTCTGGTCTGTATTTAAGCAGTAATTAGATGAAGGCAATGGCCAAAGGTCCTACCCAAGTCAAACAATGCGAGGGTCTATGGTTCTAACACAGAATGCGTGTATGCTATGATTTCTTTGTAATAAAAGCTCACTCTCTCTGTATTCATTTCTGCCATCCTTCACTCTGGAACCTTCTCCCGTCATAACTAGAACTAGAACTCGGGTGTTCAACCTCCTAATGCCCAACGACAAGAAAGGCTAGTTGACCCAAGCGGGAAAACTAGTCACAGGTGTATGATACCTGTGTATGTTTCAATAGGGCATCAGCACACTTCCATGCCACTACTCCACTGTCTCACTCTGGGAGAAGGACTTCTTTTTATATTTGTTATTGTATCATTAAATCAGATTTTGAACTGACTTGTACCTAATCATCACCAAATGGCCTACCCCGACAAGGCTTGAAAAAGTCGCTGAAAGGGGAATAAAAAATGATTGCATTTCCACAATCAGTCGCAGGCTCTTCTATTATGTTGCATTATTCTGAACGTGGTCTTCGCCACTTCAACTTCAAAGTAACTGGTAGACGATGATGATGATGGCAGAAACAATGTCCGTTCGAAATGATGGTTCCTGAAGGATCAGCAAGACTCCAAGGGGAAGTAACGCTAAATGCAACAGGATGTAGCAATGCAATGGAAATGAACCTACAAATCGGAAACAAAATCAGTGAGCACACAAATCAAAATGCATTCAAATGTAATTAGAACTTACAACTCACTTGCCGAGCAAAACTTGCTGGATTCTCAAGGCCATTGGCTCCGATAATCTGTTATGTGCCTACTGCTGGTCAGTATTCATTTCCAAAAGCTTTGGTTCTCACCTCAAACTCGTGGACTTGTCAAGAAAACCACCCTGCTTGATGTTTGGCCGTGCTATATGAGTTCTTTGGCAGCATCTTCGGCTTAGAGTGCTCACAGTTTGATCCAGGTTTTTATGGAGAAGGCATTAAGGCGAAACCACAAGAGCTATTCACATAATACACCCAAGCCACCAAAATGGCAATGAATGCAGTCATTTACGTCAGACTAAATTCATGTTTACAGTTTCATTGTATTAAAAATTGGAATGCACGAACCTTCATTGCAGAGACAGTCTTGATATAAGATAGCCACATTGGCAGAATTTAAACGATTTACCCCTTTGATATGCGTTGTAACACTGTGAGCGATGGCGTAAAATTCGGGCCCAGCTTCATTATTGCAAGGCCCAGTCCAGCGTCCCACACCGAATGTGAGTCCTTGTGGAAAACTGAGCTGGGGTCTTGCTGCAACTGTAAGTGCAGAGAGCGTCAGCCTGAACTGAACCAAGACTTCTGTAGTACTATTGGGTTCTTGCTTGTGTGTGGCTGCTCTTACGGAGCGTTATTTTTAGGCAACTTATGCACATGCAGCAAGTTGGAAGAAATTTCAGTTGGCACGTGGCTCAAAATTATTCAGAAGCACATTTGAGAAAGAATGCGTGTGTGTGCAGGAGGAAGGTTTCAGTGTAGTTTCGCAAAACGGCAAAAAACCCTACCCCTAAAATACATTCTAGCTTACACATAAAATGTGTCAGGACAACCGCAACCAGTTGATCTAAACTTTGAGATACGCGGTATTCAAATCGCGTTCTGAGTCAGTCTGCGCCGACTTTTGCTCACACCTGCTCCCTCTTTATTGAGTTTGAGAACTTTGGTGGATGTTTATGACCTAAGTTGACCATCGGCTACTACCACACGCCATTTCTTGAAATTTAAAAATTATAAATATTTATGAGGCTGAGTAATGGAATACTGTCTCTTGAATTTTTCGCATTATCGCACTTGGTCATTTGCTGGTGGCAACTGGAATTTGAACAGCATGTATTGAATGTATTTTCATCTAGTACAAAGGTTGACTTCCTCAGAGGAGGAGTCTAGCTCAGTTTCCCACGCGGAATCGGTTCAAGTGGAAGACGAACTAGAAGTCATGGTGTGGCTCTCGCAAATTTCTGGTTTCTGAAACAAATTTGCGAGTAATTGTTGGCTAATGATGTGGAAGGTAAACTGCTCGCTTGCAATTAAAATTCGAATTCACTGGGTATGGAGATTTCATGCGGTCGTAGAAATCATAAGTACCCACACACTACCCGCCATTATTGGCTGAACTGACAGTTTCTTTACTCATCCTTTCCGTATACTTGATTGAAACACACATAAACTACAAGCTACTAGTTCAGAACGACAGACACGCAAAGCTTCAAGTGACTCGATTCTTTAAAATAAAATGAAGTAAAATGAATATTTTCTTTTGTCATTATTAGGAATTTCATGAATCAAAAACTAATTTATTTTTAAAATCACTTGCTTCAATGTTTGTTGAATCCGTTTCCATATTTAAACAGTTTTTTTTTATTCTTCTTAGTTATTTGCATAATAAAATCAAACAAAAGACGGAAGACGTAAATACAAATACGATTGCACTTCGCGCATCGTAGGAGTACCAACATTTGATTCATGTATCTTCAATCAAGGGTTAGAGAAGACCGTAGGTATTCTAATTGGGAAGGGCCTACGGTAATAATTAATCAGGCTGTCATAAGCGAGTCATTTAATAGGCCTGCTAGAGACTGCCACTAGCAGTCTTATAAATGTCAAAGTTGGGCGAAGTTGTCAAAAATGTCAAGTATACGGGAAAGCATAACAGCCGAAAATTGTCACTTGTTTTAAGATTACCGTAAGATTTAGTGGGTCAATTTCTACCTAGATATAACTTTTCCGGTCATAATGAACACCAGCGCATGCTAACTGGGATGGACCCACAATCATTATTTCGATTGTTCGAATTTTTACAGCCTGCTCATTGAGGTGTAATACACGTGCCTCATTGAGGTACTAAACATCCTACCATTCCCCAGCCATCTCTCCTTGTGAGGAGGACCTTAGTTTTTTATATTTATTATTGTTGTCATTAGTTTAGATTTTCAAATCTTTTGCACCTTATCATTTACTTAATCCTCTACTCCGATAAGGTTTTAAAAACTCCCTGAAAGATTAACCAAAAGTCACTGCATATTCCTAAGCAGCACTGTTATCTTGCCATTTTTCTATACTTAAGCTTCTTCACATTCACGGTGGCTTTAAAGTAACTGGTAGATAATGATGGTGATGGCAAGAAGAATGTCCGTCCATGAGGATGGCTTCTGACGAAACAGTAGGACTACTCAAGTCACCGGTGTAAAGTTACGCTGAAACCAGGAGTGGCAATGGGAATGTATCTGTAAATCGGAAGGAGATTCAGTGAGTTACACAAATCCATTTGCACTAAAATCAAGCGAGTTTTGCATTCATTTGCCAAATAAAACTGATTGGATTTTCAATGTCATTGTCATTGACTACGTTGTTCTATTAACGAACCCAGTGCTTTGGTCATAGCATGTCACTCATTATTCCATTGCAATATTTTGAAAAATATTTAGCTCTCACCTGAGCAATTCACAAATCGAGGACTTTACACGTTGACCCTCCTGCTCCGGCTCCGTGAGTCTCTTAGCAACTTTCTTCGCTGAAATTGGTGAAGTTACAAGGAGAATGCATGGGAACCAAACCACAAGAGCTGTTCACATAAGCACCACAGCCACAAAAATTACAATTAATGCTTTTAATCACGTCAGCCAGACTAAGTTCGTCCTATAATTTAATTACATTACAAAGTGCATGCACTAACTTTATTAATATGAAGACAGTCGTCATAGTGACAGCCAATGTGCCAGAATTATTATTAATTTACCTTTTGTTATGCGTGTCTTTGCTGGTTTGTTTTACTGGGCACTGGCGAGAAAACCTTCCCCGGCTTGATAATTGCAATGTCCAGCTCAGTATCCTACATGGAATTTAGTTCCATGAGGAAAACTGAGCTGGGTCTTTGCTGCAACTAAAAATGCAGAGAGAGTCAGCCTGAACTGGACGAAGATTCCCGTAGTACTATTGGGCTGTTGTGCACATGTGGCAAGTTGTGAGAAAATGCAGTTGGTTCAAGGTTATGCAGAAGTAAAGAGGAGATGGAACGTGTGTGTGTGCAGACGAGGAGGAAGGGTGAAAATCTTTAAAATGAAGATGCACCGCTTGGGATGGCTGGAGGGCTGAAGCGAGATCACGACGCTTTTATTCACGCTCCGCTCCGCTGTTTTTGTGTATTTGATTGTTTCTTGAGATCTCTGGAATTTTCCACATAATCTTACTTGGTCATGTTATATGCTGTAGCCTAAAGGAGACTGGAATTGGAACAGCCATATTCTATATAGATGCTTACATAAAGATCTGATCAGTATTAAATATATTTTTTATCCATTTCAAAGGCTAACTGACATTCTCAGAGCAGAATTCCGAGCTGAGTTTTCCACAGGGAATCAGATCAAGTGGGTTTTTGAACAAGAAGCTCAGCTTTAATTTCCACTTTGATGAAAATATAAAGAAATGCATTTGGGGTCAAAGCTATCCAGCCACATTCCCGGCAATATTCCCGACAACATTTCCAGCAACGCAAACATCACAGACTTGGTCTGTCTTGAGCAATCCATGTCGAGCGAATAATGAGGCCAATGGAGTTTTAATTGTCAACAATATTAAATGATTATAATAGTAATTATATTTATTCACTTTACCTCCCTGATCGCGCTTACAGTTTAATTAACATTAAAATTACAAGATTTTCTGTTCAAAATTTCAGACAGGTCACTGTAGATGAGCTACTGTAGGAACAAGATTCAATAAGCGATGGTAAAATTAAAGGACTTTGTGTTTGCAATCCAGAACTGTGTTCATTGTGCATCAAGTCATGGACATCCATAGATTTTTTTATCATAAATGGAGACACTTTTTCTGTTTCTACTGTTATTACGAGTTTCCGAAGCAGATGTAATATCTGCAGTGAGATGTCGAGTACTATTAATAACCATGACACTCCTCAGCCATCTCGTTTTGGAAGGAAGACATTTTTTTTATTATTATTGTTAAATGAAGTTTAGATTTCCAAATTCAGAAATTTTGGACTTATCACGACATCCCCGCTGCTCCGTGAGTCTCTTAGCAACGTCCTATGCTGAAAGTGCTGATCCATGCGTCCAGGTTTTCAAGGAGAATCCATAGGAGCCAAGACACAAGAGCTATTTAAATGACAATAAGAAATGCATGCGTTAAGTCAAGTCAGACTAAATTCGTCCTTGCTATTTGATTGTAATTACAACACGAACCTTCGTTGTAACACTGACCATTGCCAATTGGCGTCAAATTCGTCCTCAGC
>JAQIWI010000936.1:0-20640 GCA_034698825.1 Deuterosminthurus bicinctus | reverse complement strand
CACATTACGTTCCTTTCCTCCCCACATTGCCAGTAACGCCATATTGAATTAAGATTATACTTCTTTCCTAACACACAGACTTGGGAAGTTACTGTCTATTATGATGGTAGTAATGCACACTTTACCATGCTGCTCTTGTAGGTATTTCGTCAGGAAAGCCGCTGGCTTCCTCGCTACTGCTGCTTTCCAAGGGGACACAGTCGTCGAGGAGGTCCGACGACATCAATGCTTAAACAGTGGCCAAATCGGCCACAAGGAGTGTATATGTCACGGCTTCGACACCCCCGACGATGAAGATGAACATTGATTTTGATAGAGTAGTACCATGTGATTCATCCCGTGTATGAAACTCTGAACGTGCTCATGTCCCTTTGTAGTCCATCAAGATAATTACAACTGGGCTACATGTACACAAGCGAATCTCTACGTCACATTTCATCTAACTCACATCGTGTACACTTTCAACATGTTGTAATAAAATTGTAAATGGCAATGACAGAATATGATGCAATGCTAACTTCAGTAATCATATAAATTTCAATCAAGCTTGTTAGCACAGGGGACCATGGTCCACGTGGAAAAGGAGTAACAACGGGCAAATCTGTCCCTGCTTTATCTCGAACTTGCAGTTATGCCAGGAATCCGATTATTTCCACCGCAAGTGCTGCTTATTATTTACAGTGGCTTCTTCCAATAAATTTCTATAATATACGCAGCCGATTATTCCTCATCAGTAAGACCCGTTCTTACTGTTTTGTTATTATATTTACAACTGTATGCAACTGTGCTTGTGGTCAAAGCCGCTGTGGATACGGGTCCATGTGTTCTACATATGTCTTTCTTATTGCCATGACCTGCCACTACAACATCATCGACCATCTCGTCCATTTCAGATTAATCGTCACCACGGCTGATTAGTTCCCTCACACGTTGGTACACTACGTCGTCCCTTGAAAAACCCCTTTGCGAATAGTGCCGTCTTTAGATTTCATACAACTACCACTTTCACCAATGGAAAGTTTACGATTAGGAGAACGCGTGGAGTAACTACAGCCGCCATCTCAAGTCTACTGATCGCACGTATGAGGAATGGAAGATCTGTGTCTACGAGCTGGAGAAGGAGCCCCTTCTCCTCATTGAAGTCATTTCTGAACGGGATTCCACGTACAAGTCGTGTAAGAATGTACTTTTTTCAAAGAACTTGTATCAGGTAGCCCAACTTGCATGTAACTGATACCGATGGCAATTTGTTTATTTGTAGGGGACAATTTGCCAAAATTTTTGTGTGTCGCGTGTAGCAAGAACGTACTTGTAATAGACCTTGACACAGTGGAGCATAATTGAGTCGTCTGCTCGAATTGGCTTATAAAGCTGAACCACTGCTCAGGTCCACCGGAGAATATTGGAAGATCCCGTGACATGGTTTGTTGTGCCATGAACTTTTCCATTCTGGAATTCATTTCATGAATTTCATGGGTGGCAGCATAAGGATGTTCCGATGGGGCTTCGGGCATTTTGGAAAACCAATTGTCGATGACAGCAGCGGCGGTGGCTTGAGGTAATTGAGCTGGGGCGACTGGAACATTCAAGTTTGGAAGAAGTTCGGCTGCTTGAGGAGTTTGAGCTGAGTTGAATAGACGTGGCGGGTTGGCTACTGCTGTTGCCAAGCTTTTTGGGACGTGCGGAATCATCTGTTGGATGCCTTGATCGTACTCAGCTTCTTCATTCGCAATTTTCTTTTTCAGATCAAGGATCTGCAAAATGGCTTGTCGTTTACGAATGCGGGCCTGTTCTTCTTCATGGTCAATGGCGGCAAGAGCGTTCCAAGCGTCGAGTTCCGCTTGAAGTTTGCGGCGGCGGGTGGAGCTGGCATTGGACTTTGAGCTTGCACGCGAGGACACAGATTTAAAAGATTTGTTGTCATCATTGTAAACAAAGGTTACGTGCTGTCGTGGTTTCGATGCATCATGGCTCGCATCGGTCGTCGGTTTCGGATCGGCATGATCGGCAACAGGAGCGGCGGAGGTTCCAGCAATGGCTGTAACAGCGATAGCGGCGTTGGCAGGAACATTAGCAGAGGCCTCGGCAGTGGATTCCCCTAATTGAAGGACTCGAGGGGTCGGAACAGTCTTCCGGGCTTTTGTCGGAGTAGAAGGAAGCGGCTTCTCCGGCGACTTTCCTCTGAGTCTGAGGCTCTTTTTAGTGGGTGTAGGCGGGACTGGTGAGTCCATAGTCGTAGGTTCAAGGGTGGCTCGAAGGACCACAAAATGTTAGAAAAAGGCACTCTAACACTTAATTATTATGGCTAATATCGAAGGACCAGCTCGGCATGAGCAAAAGCATTAGCAATCTCATATATGCACGTAGATGAGGCGGCTTTTATTGTCGTTAATGGAGCAATTTAGCGTGACGTCATTACATGACAAAGTCTAGATGGGGAATCGAGGATTTGAACTTAATTTAAGAACAAGATTGACAAAATATTAAATAATTAAATTCATCATAAACATCATCTATTTAGCCGTAGCTATAGCACACTTCTCATTTCTTTACAAGTGGGTTTTAAAAGCTGTGAACACCCACACATTAGAATAAGTTAAAGAGGATTATAATCGGTGAAAAAATTGCATGGAGAACTGCTAGTCTAATAACATGCATCTATCTATGTTCAACAGGTCTCATAGTTTCTCGTTGGAAATACACAGGTTGATTTCAGTTAGGTGATCTGTAGACGACTGAACTCTATAGCGAAAGGAATAAGATAGAGTAGTTATTGTGTAGTCAGTGTGTATAAAATAACGCTGACATGGATAGAAGAGAATAATGGCAGACAAGTCCTCGTGTGAGTATAGTATATGCTGTGGTAATAAGAGGGTCTATCAGCACTACATGTACAAGGCTTTTATGAGGAGGGGAAAAATCAAGTCAAATTGTATGTTTTCAATAATGCTATCAACAAGGGTAGTATGACAAGAAGGAGAGGAATTCGGTGCTATTCATGAATAGCACAAGCTTACATTGATTTTTCCCTAATGGAAGCCTCTTTCAATACAAAATATCAGTAGGCTACATTTGAAAATGAAATTCAATGACGCACACGCCACAGAGCAAGGCAAGAATTTGGTTCTGGCTGTTGACTGGGTCATCCATGAGTCACACCATTAAATCCAAACGCACATATCCACATGCAATTCTGACGCATACTAACAGAAGCAAAAACAAGATAAAGTACAGAGCTTCTGAGAAAAATTTACCGACGGATGCTACACATTTACACAGACAATACATCGAATGGCCTCACTCATCATTAATAAATTTACGCTTCCAATGAATGCTCAGTTAGGCTTGTCTCCTTAGACCGAGGAACCCAGTGAGAATTTTATGAGATTATAATAATAATAATAGTAATCTCATAGAGGATGTTACCGCCAGCGACAGCTGCGGCCATGTTATGTTTTTAAAACAATTGGCTGATGTTAAATATACAAAATTGTACTGTATTGGTCAGTGACCTTGTAAGATTCAGATCCCTTTGAGCTTTTGATAAATGCAGATGCATAATTTCGTTCTCTTAAACGACATTAACTCACGGTTCATTTCTACAGAGCTAGCAAGCTCTAGATTACAACTCACTGCACAATAATAGAGGACAATCGGATGAGAATGTTAGCAGTAGAATTTTTATTATTACGCAATCATACATACACTTCATGGAAATTTTATACTAAGTTTAGTATTAAAAGCAACCAATAGCTCAATTTCTTTGCTTCTTTTTTACATAGAATTACTTTGCTTTGCAATCTTTCAGAGCTACTTACACAACAGAATCTCTCACTCTCATATAATTTCAATAATTGGAAAGGATCCATGTTTACAGATAAAGCGACTTTTTCCCTCTATAACAATCACACACAATTTTCGCAACGCTCAACAAAACTTTAACCAAGAATAAACTTCTTAAACTTAAAGTTTTCTTTTTACAAATTCAATCAATCAATCCACCATTTAGCTATACTTACATAAATCTTCAGCTATATACAAACACCAACTTCTTCATCCATATTCCGTTCATAAAATCTGATTCATTTCATTTTTTAATTCAAGGAAAAAGGTTGCGAAGGAATCTTGGTTCACTTTCACTGCTGCTGCTGCAAACTCCCAAGACTTTGTTATTACAAAGCTTTTTCAAAAAGTCCTCACACTCCTCACATTTGTTGTCTTCCTTTTGTTCACTCAAGTGAAGCCATGTGTTCCTTACAATGAACAAGAAGCTCTGCCGTTGGTAAGGTCACGTTACAATAAAGACATTCGCGCTCATCCAAAAGATGAATGATGACAGGAAACTTGATGTTTTTATGAACGGAAGAAATATGAGCTTTCACATGTTATCGAGAAGACGCTGCGTATTCGCAAACCCCACAAGCAAAAGGCTTTTCCTTTGTACGCACGAAACAGTGCTGCTGTAAATGAACCAACGTTGGATGAAATTTAGAACATAACGGGCACTGAAATACACCCTCTGAAGGATTATCTCGGTTGCTGCATAATAACAACATCCCGTTTCTGGACATTGTAAAAGACTCGCATAAATTCTACAGTAGTTGCAGTAGGTGCTCACACATGTATTGTCACTTAGAACATTGCTTCTTTTGTGATCAATGCTAATGTGATGATTAAGGTTGCTCGAACTTTTGAAAGATTTTTTACATTCGGGATGTGTGCACTTGAAGTCTCTTCTTTCAGAGTGACGATGACTCATATGGCGTTCCAAATCGCAGTTCTGATGCGTCCCGTACTCACATTTACAACAAGCAAATGGCTTCTCGTCACCGTGACTTTTCAAATGTCGAACAAGATTTATAGATGTTTTCGCAGTATACTTGCAACCACGTAACTTGCATATGAACGGACGCTCGTCACTGTGTGCGCTATTCATGTGATATTTGAGAGGTGAACTTGATGTGAATGCCTTATCACAACCATCAAATGTACATTTGAATGGTCTTTCCCCACTGTGTATTCTCATGTGAATTTTAAGAGTTCACCCTTGTGTGAATGTCATATCACAACCATCATATGTACATTTAAATGGCTTGTCACCACTGTCTTCTCATATGACGGATTAAACTCCATTTAAGATTTGTTTTTTACTGACACACATTTAACTTGTAATGTTTATGTGGTGGCTTTGGGAGCGCTGCATGTTGACTTGCATGAGCATTAAATTTTCCTAGAGAATTAAATTCTTCACTGCATAGTTCACAACTGAAAACTCGCTCCATCAGAAAAACACACAGATTACACAGTAGACTTGTACAGGTATTTGATTCTTCGCGTTAAATAAATTATTCAGTGCACAGTTCGCAACTAACGAGTTGTTCCATTGAGAGAAAGTCTTTGGAAATATTCGAGCATGTTTTATGAAAAACTGAGCAGAGAACTACAAATATCCAAAGTTGTGTTGATCAACTTCAGCGTTTAAGGGACTCGTGAGAATGAATAAATTGAGCAATGTCACAATAGCTTTATAGATGCACAAATATGACCGTGTCTTAAGTTTGCACTGCACTTTCCTCAGCTGTACACAGGAAGCTACCACAACAACAACACTATGGCTCTGCAAGCTGTTTGTCCTTGAACCCTCAACAGTTTATTCATTCTTACTCTTCAAAAACTAACTCCAAGCATTGAAAATGCGTCCCAACCAACGCGTCCTTCAACATACATGCGTAATGCGCTACACAATGTCAACATCTCTTCATAGTTTATTTATTATTATTATTACCACTTGGACATTTATTTTCCCTCGTTTCCTCCTCCCGCGCTATTTAATAGATCTCTATATCATGTACTTCCGCCTCATACGCTACATTGTCATGCTAATTCTCCACTCTCACTCAAAGATCCTCCGTCATCATCCGTTTCCCTCCAAAATCTTTCCCAACATTCATCCATACTTCCTCCAACTTACGCATACACACATTAACTTACATTCATTCCGTACTACACAACTCTTACTTTCTTCCCTTCCCTTCAACTTACACACAAACATTAACTTACGTTCATTCCATACTACACAAGTCTTACTTTCTTCCCTTCCATTCCATTCAATCCAGTAGCACACACATACGCTCGACTCACATTCAACCCATTAACACATGCACACACACATCCATTATATACACACTCATTCATTCCATTTACATGCACATACACAGTCAACTCACATTCGACCCACTAACAATAGCTCTATACGCACACGTACTTTCCATTCACATACACTCATTCCTTCCATTTACATGCACACACACACACAACTCACATTCAACCCACTAACAAAAGCTCCATTCACACACACACACTTACTTGTTCCTTTCATTTACAACGCATGTAACGTTTAAAATTCCCGCTTGTAGTGTAAAAATCGTTAGTTTCACGACATTTAAGTTTAAAATTCCCACCACTAGTGTAAAAATCACATGACATTTCAGTTCTACGCTTCAGATATCCTTTACTTAGGGGTCATTAAGTATATGATTTGGTTTAGTATTATAAAACTTCCCACCAAGCGAAACGCACGCGCGGGAACCTTCTGTTCAGCCACACCCTCCACAGCAAATTTGAGGTCAACTTGTTAGGTCAACAACCTACACATTTAAAATGAATTTTTCTTCTACTACGCCCGCGCCAGAACATTTGTCCTGCAATGCTGAATAATGCAAGGAGTAGAAATGTTTGTGTGAGAAGTGAGAAAGTCTAAGGATACATTAGGCTTTAAGTGCACATTGCCTCTAACACAGTGACCTCTCTTCTTTGTTGACAGGAAGCTGTACAGAGTCAATACAGATCAATCAGTATTGGAGTATTCCAATATGGCTTAGTCTAGATCACTTGGGAATTATCATCAATACACGTGTTTTCTATGAGCCATATAAATTCAATGGTACACCAACCTTTCCCTCCATCCCTTTCCCGCCTTCATTTCCCGCTTCCAATCATCTCTCGCCTTTATTTCCCGCTTATTTTCAATCTCCCGCCTCTTTTTCAAATCTCCCGCGCGCGTCAAAACTCCCGCCATAGAGTCCCGCCTTTCTCACGTTGCCCCAAATCGCCTCAGGCAAACCCAGATATCACAAATGACTGTAGCTATCCTACTACGGTAGGATGTGTTTCTGTGCTTTCACAGGGACCAGTAATACTACTGTCTCAGTGGGCTCATTGTAGTGTCATTTACAATCAACGTAATTTGCTAATTAATCCAACTATTCCCCTGTATTTGCTGTGTGGGTATAATCATTAGTTCAGTATTCCAGGCACTCCTTGAACCTGCAAAGCAAAGACCGTGATATTTGCTCCAGTTCCATCAGTACACAGAGCATATTAATGGTAATACCACGACCCTAAAGCTAGCTAAATACTGCCGTGCAACGGAAGGAGCCTCCAACTTCAAACTGCGTTCATACTAGTGGGCTGTTAAAAGTGATCGGCTGCATCAGTTTCATTGTCCGTTTAAGTCCTCTGAATATCTCCAAACTTGTTTGTCAGTCTGCATCTCACTTGAAACAAACCCATATTTAGTTGTGCTGCCATGGCGGAAGGCATTGGAGATCCATTCGGAGTCACTCCTTTCCCACAAAATAACGATTTCGGCCAGGAAGACATTCAGCAAAAAGCTTCTACAACATCCTTAATCAACACAAGAAATGTTTACGCTGACGCTCAGAAGTACTTTGTAGAATATTCTATAGGGCGACATTCTCTCAGTGTTTCTCTACATGAGCAAAATTTCAAAGTTGTTCGGCATCCTGACCCTGAGCGGGTTTTCGCTTACGACCCTTTCGAATTGAGCTTGCAGATCGATTGTGCGTTAAACGTTACGACCTTTCATGTACCCTCCAATCCCGAGGCATGGAAAATGTGCTTTGAAAAACTTGAGAAGGAGCGTGTCCTCCTCATCGAAGTTATATCCATACGCGGCCGGATTGTCAATTGGTGTAAGCTCTTAATTTGTTGTCCTACTTGTCAAATTTATTGTTGACTATTTCCATTATTGATTATGATACAAATGCAATTTCTGATTTTTTCTTGCAGGGTGGAACATTCCCAAATTGCTTTGTGTGGCCTGTAGTGACTACGTAGTCGTCATTGACCTGGATGACTTTGATCCCAAAGACGTGATGCTTCTTTTTAGCCATCCCCATCAGATCGTCGTGATTCAGGATGCACTTCCGTCCATTCTCACACTGAAACAGAAACAAATTTGTCTGTTCAAGCCGCTGATCGATTTGGCAATAATGGGCGAATTTAGTAGTCAGGATGACAATTGGTATGCAATCAGTATCGCTAATTACCAGAGCCGAATGGAGCACTACAGAGCTGTTCAACCCTCACAGCGTGTTGATTACGCCTTCCAGGACTTATCCGTGTCTCCAGTCCGGTCTGATCAGCGACCACCTATGACCAGACTAGGCCAAGTCTTTGCGGCGAGGTTTGAAAAGATGAATTACTCGTGGGAAAGGAGAACTGAAATGGTAAGGTACTTTGACTTGTCCATCGATATGCCATATCCGAATAATAAAGGTTTTCGTTTACAGGCCCTGGATTACGAGAGCATCTTCAACGTACTCAAAAGCAGCTGGGTCGAAACGATAGGATTTGTTGTCGCTCCTCATTTGTGTGATTTACCCGAGTTGCAGCCACCGCTGACAAGAAATCCCGCTGCACTCACGAAATTACAGCGACAGTTCATCTCGGATATGAACATGTACATCCTATTCCTCAGTTGTCATCAAGCAGACATCCCCTTCCCGGAAATGTGGGACCAGCTATATGACTTTTTCCAAAACCTGTATTGGGGAATGAATGCTCGCAGCCTCAGAGCTCTTTCGTCTCCTCGGCTTTCCAGTTATTGAATTAGTGTATACGAATCCTGCCAGACTGCTGCCTCAAGTCTTCTTCCATTTTCTCTCTCTGCTTTCCAACTACGATCCTGCTTATTGGCCGTTGTAAAGTGTACCACTAACTTTCTAAGGCACGTTCCCGTTTTCATTGTTTTATTATTTATTCCCGTCTACACTCATGGATTTATATCATTACTCCAGGAAGCACGGTGAACACGTGCAACCTTAATTCTTTTGTTTGTTTGTGCACACGTTGCTCGTGTTACTTAGTGCGTCGTCCCCAAGATTAAGTTCGATTTACTACCCTTATTCTAGTGCCAAAATGATTTACTTGCACATGTGTACGTGTCCATGCTGTCAAGACATGTATTATTTGTTCGTCTGTCTTGCTCAAGACTTTCACAATAACCCAGCCTTTTGCTGGAGCTCAAAAGGGTCCGATGTTGGCCTTTCTGAAGCGAGCAAATTCGATTTCGACTTCACATGACTCAATCTCACGGATGACCACTTCATGCTCTACTATCTAAAAAACTCACATAATTAAAATCGACTTCGGTTGGGGGATTGTCAGTGACGATTCCGTTTCCTCATTTAATTTTATTCATTTGCGATAATTTGTACGATTACTTTTTGTAAACACATTCATTTTATTTCAACCCGCCCCTTTAGTTTTTATTAATGCTTTTGTTGTTGTTCATTTTTTTGATCGGGTTGCTCAAGAGATATACGTAATAATAGACTGGAAATGTGAGAGTTTGTTATCTGATGTCATATTTTGCTTGTACAGTTTCAATAACAGTTGGTCCCAGCTTCAATGACATCAGTAATGAAAGTACTTCATCCATTTGTCTGTTTGCGTGACAGTGATATTTGTGTGAATGTAAACTTTTATGTACTTTGATAACATGTCAGGCAGATGTGCAAGTTTAAATCAAAATCAGTTGTGTTTTGTTGTTACACTTACATGGAATTATTTATTTATATGACATTTCTCGTACTCATTAAGTTCATTCCATCGTGGATTTGCTAAGGAATCATTGGGACGTGCGAAGTATTGACACTTGAAGACAATGATATTGCACAGTATAATCGGAAGTGCATGCGACAACAGAAAAGAGACACAAGACATGAAGGAAACTTCTATATTTGCACTGACTAATGTAATTGCCAGCAGTTAAAAATCCTTCAAAAATCTCACCAGGTACCAGTCTTATACAAGAAGGCGTTCCATGAAAAAGATGAAATGGTGGCAACGTATGTAGGATCCAAGCCGTAAATATCAAAGCAGCTTTTGCGGAAGCTCTCCCAAACAACTGAGAGCAACACCGTATCAAGAATTGTGTATAACCTAGTCAGGCCTTTAAAGTCTTTAATATCGAATCGTTGACAGATTTCCAGAACTAAATAATAGTCCTCATCAGAGATGGCTTCACCCGTAAGGTCGTTGTCAAAGAATTGCCGAGGTGGAACAGGATGATCAAGTGCCTCAGGCGAAGTTAAGTAGCTATATGGATAGTCTAATTTTCGGAGCAAATACTGCAAATCTTCATCGGTTGGTTAACGGTTGGGTTGATTCAGCATGACAGGGAACGCTTCTCGTACCAGTGAGAAGAATGGTGAATTTTCTTTTCGTAGATTTTCGGTCAGCACTCGAAGACTAGCGTTTAGGAACTGACAACTGTCAATGAAACGGAGCTGAACTTTAGCACGACCGATTAGCCAGCTTGGAGCTTCGTCAAATGCTGGGTTGTGAATTTTCGTAACATACTTGCTTTTAGCTGCTAAAGTTATTTGAATGGACGTCTTGAGCGTCAAAAAGTTGACATTCCAAAGCTTGAACAATGAGATGCATATCAAATCCTAAAGGAAAGTAAAAAAGCTGTAAAATCATTCAGATTAAATTAAGATGAAAGAACTTACCTGTTGAATTATATGCGATGCAAACCAACTGGCTCATATACTTTACTTTCAAGTTGCAACCTTGACATAATGCTCCAACGTATTCACCTACGGAAAAAAGTTAAACTTAAAGAAAATTGAAACATTCAAAAAAAGGAAAATTGCTTCATACCTGTATGGTGATTGTGATGAAATGTTTTTACGACTTTTTTCTTTTGAAATTCATTACAATCTTCCTCCCAGTCTACTTCCTCCATTTATTTGGGCTTATTGTAAGGATCCTCAAGCTTTGTAAACTCTTTCCTACAAAGGAAGCATGATTCGGCTGCACGGTGTCGCTTTAGAATTTCCTCAGAAGGATTTACGGCATTGTTGGTCTTGCGAATTTCATCAATCAGTCTCTGAACCCATTGAAACAAACGTTTAAAGAATGTTTCCATCACATTTGGTCCGTCATAGTATTCCACTCCAATAAGAGACGAGTGTTTAGTTCCTTGCCGAACAATGACAAGGCTGTAACTTGCAGGAATGAATTCTGAATTTACAAATGTTGATTTTCCTTTTTGCTTGTTGACCGGGGAACTGTAGGTTTCGAAGTCGTACAGGAGGATATATGGGTAGGGGAGGGTCATCTCATAGCGATAAAACTGTAGCTTTTGCCAATCTTCAGGCCAAAATTTTTCAGTTACAGCTGTAGCGTCTCCATCCTGACATTTGATACTATGAAGAACTTGAGATTCTTCTTTAGGAAACTGCCGAAAACAGTACTGACAAAACAACTTTTTTTCCATGTTGCAATTCGACAGAAACTTATCTAGATCTGTTATTAGCACATAATGGTAGAGCTTGACACCATCTCGAAGTTCTTCAATCAGAAACAAGTTAATAACTGTCTCAAATTTTTGTGAGCTTTTTCGGATAGCGATGACTTGTTTCTCCTTGTGTGAAAAAACATTGACGTTGATGGAATTCTTGAGTTCAAAAGCATCAATATCGCGTTGAATATCAATATCCTTGTCATAGACGTCACTAAAATTATGGAGATGAAAAAACTTTTTCCAAGTATGAGGGCTTTTTAAATTGGTTTTTGGAACTTCATCCATATGTAGTGCAGCACAAACGCAGTAGACGAAGCAATTTTTATCATTGTTTAAGATGTTTAAGTAGCCTTGTTTGACCAGTGGCATCTTGAGGTACCTTTTCCCTTTTGCTTCCGTAAAGTATTGAAGATCCGCAACTTTGAATTCCAAGTTCTCAATTTGTTTCACACGCCAACCAGATCCATTCAACACAAACTCGTTGATTTTTTCATCAATTTCACTCATCATTGAAAGGCTACCTCACCAGTATTAAATGTTTTCTGGTAATCACAACAGAAACATGCACTGGTTTCAATAACTTCACCATCATGTTCACGTTCCAACAAAACTTTAACAGCAACATATGAGTAAATTGATGCATAAAACTCAAACAGTTGCTTGTAAATATTCTCCATTGATGGTGTCACTCTTTCAAACACTTCATTAATAAATTTTGTTGGTGGATCGACTACATAAATATATGTTATAAATGTTCCTTTGTGGGCTCTTGAATATTCCTTGAAAACTCCAAGTTCTAGATGTTTTTTGCTATCAACATGTCCTCCTTTTAATAATGGAGTCTTGCAGTTATGTACAGTTTTGTCCTTTACATATAAACTACAGTGTTCACATTCATGAATGTCTTCAATATGTAGATTGTACATATGATACGATCGGAAATGAAACAAGCATTCAGGGATGGAACATCGGAAATCTAATAAAAAATAACATCAGATTCTGGGATCGTCGCCATACAAATGTAATTACTTACAAAAATTTTTCCCTCCGGTCTTAATTGGAGTTGGAAACTCCGTTAATTCGTCAGGTAGGTCCGACATCCCGCTTGGTCAAAGACCCAAAATACATCCATAGCCGTAGATGTATTTTGGTACCTTTCATGGGATTTTTTGAATTTTCCCGCTAATTACATGACCCTGACCTTGATCTGTCTAATTACAATGACCCTGACCTCGTTTTAAGTAATTAAATTTACAATTAACCTCAATAAATGCCCTTGAATTAACGTTTCATCATCTGTCAATCATCTCAGGGGCATAGTGGAATGTATCTTTTAAACATTTCCGCATTCATCCACGGAGTAATATTTCTGTCCGCAAGATGTCATTAGTTCGCATACAAAATAATTTCTGCCACAGGTATGACACGCTGTCAGTTGCTCCTCCACCGGCCGTCTTTTCTCATCCAAGTTTTTCTTTTGTTTTTTTTATGCAAAAATGGGTTAGTGACAGTCATACATTAATGAAATTGTTTACATGCACTAATTTATTTGCTTGATTTTTGTTTGCTTGTGAAATTGTTTATGTGAGCTAATTTGTTTTATTCTTTTGTTTGCTTTTTACTTTCAATTGTAGATTGCCAAACTATCAACGAGTGCTCTAATTGCATTTTAAAATGCAAGTGGGTTGTTCGTGAAAAATTAGGACCTGTTTGCGTCCAAAATTTTCATGACCTGGTCGGACACATGGCATTTTTCATCGACATTGGAGGAACTTGCTATTCGTCAACTACGCCTCTGCCGAGTACGACTCTGCCGACTACGACTCTGCCAACTATGATTCCTTCATCGTCTACAACTCAACCGCCTGTAATTATTCACTCAGGATATTCTCTCTTGGAAATGCGTAAGTCAGCATTAAATAATTGCTATGCTTGATACACATTGATAATGCTTTGTAGTTTGGATGATTTGCTTACACATTGATATTGCTTTTTGGCTTTGTAGTTTTGATGATGACTATAATGTCAGCATTCACCTGCCTGCTGTATTTTTTGCTTCAAAAATATTATGCACGGTGGCAAATACAGTCCATAGTTGCGGCCAATAATAGACGTATTGATGATGATGATGATGACCGTTTGTATTGGTACCGTTTAGTAAATCAGCCCGTTGAACGTTGTGTGAGGCACGCGACTGCTCTGATCCGCCAGTATGGTCGTCAAGTTGCAAATGGTAAACTAGTTATTTAAAGTAATGTATACAGCTACATAAATTGATCATGTACACATTTGTTTCCAGACATTCAACTTGCTCTAGCAAGAGCAAACCAGCAGTTGTCTCGTGCCCACCCGCGTCCACAAAGAGAAGGGAATATATTGGATGCGAATATTGACATAGAAAACTTTGGCGAGCCAGACGGACAAGTTGCTCAAGAAGCACCGAGAGCAAATGCTGTTGCAGCATTTGATGCGGTCAGAGAACCCGTCCAAGGTCCGAGAGGGAATGCTGATGCTGTCGTAAACGTGGATGGATTAGCACATCAAGCTCCAGCAAAACCCGAACCTTGTAGGAATGCTCGCGATAGAGAGCCGGCCCAAGGTCCAAGCAGGAATGCTGAAGCGGTCATAAACGTGGATGGATTAGCACATAAAGCTCCAGCAAGACCCGAACGTTCTAGGAATGCCCGCCATAGAGAGCCGGTTCAAGGTCCGAGAGGAAATGCTGAAGCGGCAGCTAGAGAACCAGCCCAAGCTCCGGCAAGACCTGAACGTTTGAAGAATGCTCGTCATAGAGATCCAGCTCGAGTGCCTAGAGCAAATGCTGAACCAGCAGCTAGAGAACCAGCCCAAGCACCAGCAAGACCTGCAAATCCTATACATCATAACGGCCAGCTAGAAGACTGGCCTCAAGCTGAGGTAATAAACGACAATAATAATGAACCTCGCAGGAGAATTTATGCTGACGAAGAAATCCCCAATCAAGAATCGCGTCCGCTTGAACGCAGACGACGTTTAGGACGTGTAAATAATCCTTATGCTCGTTAACAGGTCACCGGATACTGGAAGGCATTTATGGCTCCTTGAATCTAATCCATATTGTATGTTGCATACATTTTTGGTCTTGTTCAATCTGTAGTTGTTTGTTCAAACTGTAGTTGTTCTTGTAGTGTTATTTGTTGCTGGATATAATAAACGCCTTGTCTGATTTTTACAGACATTGCTTCATTGCAAGTAACCAAATGTGCTTATTGAACATTAATTTTCTGGTCTAATATTCTTGTCTTACCAATCTTGCTGCTCATTCTGTTTCGCTCGATCCAAGCGGATCGTTGTCATCATTCAGTTTTGATCTTTTTGTTTCAAAGTTTTTTCCAAGTTTACGATGATTGTGCCACAGTACCACTACATAATCGACTGCATGGAGTGTATTAAACTGCAAAATATGTGGGTCCTTTTGGCCGACCGACAGACTTGTGTCGGCGACTTCCATGAAATTGCGGGCAAGCTAATCGATTTCACGCGGAATCTTAGCCGTAAGTATTCGGTTTCCAGTTAACTTTAATATAATTTATGATGTGTGCATTATTACACAATTGCTTCATAAAGTTTCTAATAATTTGTGTCTTTGATTCGTTTGTTTCAGGTTGCAACACGTTCCCAAAGTTTGATGACGAAAGTGCCGATGAAGAAATCATTGTGCTTAGCACCCTGCTAGGTAAGATGCAATTTTATAAATTATGTGTGTTTAATTGTCCGCGTTTGTGACTTTATAACTGTCTCATGATTCATAATATTTTATTGTTGTATGTTGCAGGTGTTGCGGGGATTGTCATCGTCCTTCTATCCGTGTTTTTGGGCTACTATCAACGTCGCAGAGCCGGCCGCGGAGACTACCCTGTGCCTCCTGTGTACGTGAAGGCAGCATTCGAAGACGACACGGAGGTTATTATTGGAGGCAGAGTTGATGAGCCAAATAATGACGAGATTGTTCAGCCCGATGCTGTGGAAGCAAATGAGCCGGATGCTGATGAAGAGAACATGCCCGTTTGCTCAACTGGCTCTGTTCAAGGCATTCGGCGTTCTATGACCGTCGATGCTTCGAACAAGCAGATTGTGGAGTTCCAAAAACAGGGCCGCATCGTTCATCACGTGTACGAAGTCGTTCCAGAAAACGACTTTGAACTCACCGTGTTCAACAATTTGGAGTCAGAAGTGTAAGGCAGTTGGATGACATTTGATTAGTAGTCGACACATACATGTAGTAATGAGTTTGTAGTAATGAAGAGTGGAATAATGGTTGGTAAATGAATTTGTATTTGTCGTACATTTTCACGGTAGTAGCAAATGTAGTCAATGGTTGGTGAATGAATTTGTGTTTGTCATACATTTCCATGGTAGTATTGGTAGTAGCAAATGTAGTCAATGCTTGTAGTGAAATGTGTCTAGTTTTTCAGGTGTGAGATTTTCATAAAATCATCTGCCATTTACATTTATTCCCTTGCTTCATTCAGCTTTATTTAAGCATTCGGCTCATTTAACAAACGGCTTCATACTGATCATACGTCTTGTTTATTTCATCTCTCATGTGCAAAGTTTGTCCGGACTGAGAGAGAGACAAAAGGAGAAAGTCCGTCAGTCTCAGTGTAGGCTCAACGCAAAAAAACTGAAGCGGCTGTTTGGCATACATAAAAGATGATGAGCGTCTAGTCTAGAAATTCACCTGCCATTTTTAATCACCCGGTTCAACAAAGTTCAATCGTGCTTTTCTTAATGACAAATGTCTACATTAAAATAGCAGCAATGATACAGATTAATAACGGTTCATTAGCACGTATAAATTTCTTGATAAAATCGGCATAGACAATAGAAACGTCATATTTATTGCAAGCAACTCATTAACACGTTGATGGCTTCTTTGCGCAAAATTTCTACAGTAACTTCGCAATTCCTTATTAATACTACTTGTTGCCATTCATGGCCCATCATTTTGGCACTAACCATTCGCCTAACAACATGAATCAAGTTGCAGAATGTGCAATTTGCCATCTGTCCCTCGGCAAATTGGAACCATATCTAAACAAGTTTCATCCGTGCGATTTTTCCTTTAACATCAAGTGCAAGCAAGATCAAATTTTGACGGTGTTTACCATTGTGAAGTTGCATGCGAGCATTTATTTCATGCAACTTGCTTTCTGAAATACTTATAAGATTATCTTGGCGAATCTTTTGATCCCACTGGAGCACGCACATTTATAGCGCGTTGTACTAATCCATCATGTGTGGCATTTGTTTGTTGCTTTGATGAGCTCCAATTAATTGATTGTAGATCATTCGTCGTCACTGTTTATTTTGAAGAAGTTCTGGCTACAATTTATTCCGTGAATTTACCTTCAAAAGCTCTGATTGGTAGCAATATTGGCATGACCAACTCGTCAACTTTACAAGCTGCAGCAGTTCCTTGTAAGAGAAGGATTAAATAAATTTATATTCGCACGGTTTTTACTATTTTGTTTGAATAGCTGATGAAGAAGACGTCGAACAATTTCCATACAAAGATTTGTCAACTAGCAGCACGTCGTGCATTCTTCCCACGCTTGACTTTTCAGTGTTATTTGGTAAAGAGAACAGAATAAAATAGTGTCAATCAGATCAAACGTGTTGTTTGTTTTTTAGATGATGCTGGTACCAATGATGATTTATCCGCTCTTAATGCTCCGGCAACTGACCTTGAGGATTTATTTTCACATTCTGATGACACTTTCTGTCAAGAAAAAACTAATATGTATGAAGACCTCTCGCCTTAATATGTTTGAAACATACAATAAATCAAAATTCTTCAATTATTTTACTGTTGTGTCCATCAGCATTTATTTCTCCATCACAATGAGACTAGCAAAACAATTGCATTCACCTGCTGCTTTATATTGTTTCCTGTCATATCCACCTGCCGCTTCATATTATTTTCTCCTGTCATATTATATCTGATTGCACCATCTACACGGGAGATCTATTCTCTTTATTCAAAAGAGCCGAGCTCAATATCTCCAACAGCTCACGTTCTGCACTCTAACGATGACACCCGCCCCTACTATTGTGAATCTTTGTTGTGCTTCAATGATTGGCGTCCAATACGTGACTCGTTTAATCTTTTCATCTCTCATCATGCAACTCGTCTCAATTACATGAGCCATTATGATTTTGTACAAATAAATGTTCCATTTGTTTCGTTTTTATGGGTTTTGTTTTTTATTCGTTTTTTGGTAGCTTTTTTCACAATATGAGAACTTGAGAGGAATAATTGTATTGTTTACATGTTTTTTAAAATGTATAAACTATTAAACTACAATGTTTTTATTATATGTTTTATACTATGAGTACAAACTATATCTTATTAAATAGATGAGGAATTATAAAGTATAATATTAATTTTAAAAGTAATATTAAAGCTAATGATACAATTATCAAATTAATGATGAAACGTACTTATTGCTATACCGTTTTCTATTGTTTTTCGCACATTTGCTTCAAGATTTCTTTTTTTACAGCCATTTCCTTAGCAGCCTGGGGCTCAACCGTTTTTAGATACTTGTTTAGAATAATCATGTTTTCCACATTTAAAATCAAAATGGGTCCGTCCCATTTCTCTAATCTGCGATCCTCTCGAACTAAGGCTTGGACAAATAAGAAATAAGCATTTGTAGCTTTCTTATGACCAAATCTAAATTTGACATTTCCCAAGTCCAAGTAAGCGTCAGAAAAAAATTGTTGTATATTGTGTTCATGATCGTACAATTGCGTCTCATCTCTATCCTTAAAATAGTCAATTATTTCGTGTGCTTCCGGACCAGTAGACGGATGTTTATTGTAACTAAGTAGAAATTGGTCCAACATTTCAATAATTTGCTCACACTCAAACACCGGCCACTTGATCACGCTCAATTTCTTATTGGGATATTGGCGCGATAGGTACACATAATGGCACGATTCCGTTTCTTCATATTTCATGCGAGCAGCCAAATTGTATCCAATTTTGATACTGTTTTCGTTCAGGTAGAACTCGACACAGTATGGATTGTCGTCGTCAAACTTTCCAGCACCAGGGTCCGTCATTCGCACTAACTTGACTTGGTATGGGAACAGCTCGGTGGAAGGAGCTTTCCTCTTCTTGCCTTGCTTGCTCATTTTGCCCCGCTTGCTTTCCCTGCTATCCACACAAACGAAATATTAAGACGATGGTTGTTAAGTAGCACGTCAGGATTGGAACCGGCTAAGTTATTTATTGCTTGAGATGAAGAAGTAGCTATCACACCAAGACAAATAAAGTGGCTTGCTCCGCGGAGATGGATCGAATGACAACAGTATGAGAGTTACAAGCCAATTTATACATGAGTGATACAGGTACCTAAAGTTATCACAAGCACAAAAATTCTCATCAAGTGTTTTGCAAAGAGCACGTACAATTTTGCAAGCGGTGGTGATGAAAAGGGTAGCTATAGTTAAAATGAGGATCCTCTTTTCCATTAAAATCATATCCGCAATAATTTCTAGTGACGTCAAAGTCATGTAAGGCAATTTGGTTAACGGTTAGCTTATACAGACGGTGGTTGATAGATCGTATGTTCATGATATTAGCTTTTATAACTTCATGATTTTGAAGTACATCTACATATGTTTGATGCGTTATTGTTTTCATAGATCTATTTGGTACACCTTTACATTTCTGTTCGCTTTTATCATTATACATTGCTAGAGAGTAGCTTTTTGGTTTAAGGAAAATCCCAGACCTAATATTCAATGTCTCAATTTTCCATCTTCCTTTGATACGTTCACCTTCGCCAATAACTCTGGGTATTTTTCAAACAATTTACTATCTCGCGGTATTTTGCTAAAATCCAAATGTTGTTTAATTTTCCAAAGGTCTTCAAAGAGAGTGTTGTTGTCGTCCGTTATATGCATAATGTGCGAATCTGCAACAAAACAATCATGTTAATTGTATGCTGTATACCTCTGCTTGAAAAACTTACCCGTATCGGTATAGACGCTGTGTCCGCGCCCGCCGAATGCCGGCTGTAAAACATTATAGTAGCCGTCGTACATGAGCATCTTAGAGTAATTGAGACACGTCATTCCCGACTGAAGAATCTTATTACGTTTTATCTTAGCCGGCGTAAAGAATAGAATTGAAACTCTTGGATTAAGTATCAAAATATCTCTAAACCGGGTATTAGTAACATGCGTCATTGCTTAATTTGCGCTTCCCACAAATTTAACTTCTACAGAATCTAAATCTCTTTGGAGAAATTTTCCAAAAAGTAAAATACAGCCTTTGTAATATCATATCTAAAAGGACATGTCCATGTTGTATCAGCCACCTCGATATCTAAACAGTATCTAGGTTGGTTCCTACGGAATACAATTCTAACTTCTGCCCCTTCCGGCAAGTACCGAGGTTGCGTAAAAATATTAACTAATGGTTGAATCCGCATTGAAAATTCCTTTGATTCTACTGTTAATGCCTGTCTCTGGATAAATCCAGGATCTTTCTTTGCAACTGTTAACTTATTTTGATCAATGTTAGGATGCCAAAATTCCATCTGTAACTTGTTATCCTTTTCAACCGTACTCTTTGATAACAAGCGTTGTACATATGCGGCTGTGGCGTGGTTGTTATTTGCATCATAATCTAAAACTCCGTTGATCCAACACTCAACATTAGACCACATTGCACGAGCAAACAGATTTAATGGGGCTACTTCCTGTGTACTTAATGTAGTGGTTCCATTTGCCTGAACTATTTTACATGTTACATGAAGAAATGAGTTTGCTAGATCCATATATCCTGGCATTACCGTATTAAGAACAAACTCAACTTGATTAAAATTATCCTTGACAGAGTGTAATGGAAAATGTTGAATGTAATCTGATGAAAACAACGTGCTAACGTCCGTCTGCGGAACGCTAAATACATCTAATTCTGATCGTGTAGCCAAGGTAGAGCCTTCGTATACCCTAGCATTATTGTC
>JAQIWI010000935.1:0-20641 GCA_034698825.1 Deuterosminthurus bicinctus | reverse complement strand
CTTTACAATTGAAATAAAATGCTTACAATGAGAACCACAGCTGTTAGAAGGACGGCAATGTTGATAGTCTTCATCTTAAGTGAAATTTGTGTCAATGTCAAAAAAAAGAAATGTTTGGCTTTTTAAGAACAGTTGTAGTCGATGCAGAAGACGTTTTGCTTAAGTCAACCGAGACCTTTTATATGAAATTATAGGAAGGAAGCTTTCATAACTAATTGGGCTCATTACCTGCAAATTATCACCAAGTAATTTGGATTAATGCGAAGGCAGTTAACACACGTAGGATGAATTAACAACAAAGACAGCACAGGAAAGGAGAAATGTATAATTTAGATTTGGTTAACTGCTTGATCATGTCGCTAATCGCTGCTGATAAGTTCCTAAAAAAAAATTAAATTACAAGCAATTAACGACGTATGATTTATCATGAGTCGTTACGACAAACAAGTTTCCCTTATGGGCAATAATGGGGAGTAATTTTCATAATTATTAGACAACTATAGCTACTAGCGTATCCCACGTTCAAGCAATAGAACTGAAATTCTAAATAGACCAACGACACTGATTGTAACTTGATAACCATTAATCGGTTAACTCCTCCAAGTTCCTCCCAACGCAGTTGTGCTTGAGTCTACTCGTAAGAGTGTTAGTTTTCGATTGACGCAGGCATTAACTTTCGCACGGAGCTGGAGACTTCGTTAAAACAACGCGTCACATGCAATTTATTCTCACAATAAGGAATATTGGTCAAACGTGGGGAACTCGCGTTAGGTCAACGTTTCCATCTCCAACGCATAATCTTTACCACATTGATCTGGATCCAAGCTGAATGAACCCTTAATATTTTATTGAATATAGAGCCCATGAGATTCGTCTGATCTGCGTTGCGTAAATTTTCGAAAATTTCCACAGGCATTCCCGTTAGGAAGCTGTCCATAGTCCATATAGATGTAGCTCTTGCGTGGCCGTTTGGTATCAAAGTTCCAGATTTGCAGTTTTTCCAAATACTTAAACTCGTGACGACCTCAAATCTGAAATGGATTTCTCAAAGCTGACATCCCGACACCGGAATAGTACTCGTCATCCAGTCGAATTTCAATTACAATGGGGAGCCCCTGAGTCAGCTCTTTCATTTCCATAATTTCCCCACATGCCCCTCTGCGTCGATCCTTGCCACACTAGGCACAACAAACAAGCCATCCGTGAAACCATTTACGACTCCTTTGTCAGTGGTGCAAAGTATGAGTTGTTTCAAACCTGGAAACCTATGGCTATGTCTACTACGCAATAAGGCCCCGGGCCAAAACTCACTTCCAGTGCGCGAGCTGAACGTGGCCAGCTTGGCCAAGACAGGAAGATTGTCCCACGAGGCCTTGGATGGATAATGTCCATCCAGATGCCCTCCACCCAAATGCAAATCCTTGAGTGTGTGTTGATTTGAAATCAAGATATTGACCAGTCCATTCGAGGTGAGGTATTTACCAGCACTGAAGACCAGTTTGGACAAAGAAATCGACTCTCTCAATAACAAGTCCATCTTCGACTGACGTGTCGGGTACATGAATTCGAAATCCAACCCGAATCTTGTAGTTCTATAAAACTTCATGAAAGTTACAGCTTGGAGTTTTCCACATCTTGTCAGAGTGATTCTATTTTTGGCAGCTCAATACGATTTCTTAGCAAAGTCAGCTACGTGGAATAGTGAGGTACTTTTGTACCTCTAAAGTATGATGATACGGCCAGAAGAGAACAATTTCAAATGCCTCCTAATGATGCGGACAATCGCATATCTTTCCACGGGGATTGTTTATAACAGCAGTATCTACTTAATATGCATCAGATAGTTGTTGCAACCTACTCCATTGGAAAACCTAATACATCCAAATCATTCCAACTGAATGTATTCCTTATTAAAAGTAGGTCATCGAAATTAAAACCATTTCAAATTCATTCCCACTGCTAGTATCGGTATCTAGAGTAATTATTCGTCACTCTGGAAGTTATATCTTATCGTTTGGCCTTATCGCATAGAACAATATCAGCGATACTTTGCCTGGTGAATTGACCGAAATTACTACATTTGGCATTTTCTTTGCAAAATTGTTTTGCCCTAGCTTGTTTTTTTTACAAGAACTTGAACTTTGCTGAGGTGCTCCTAATGATTTTCTATCGAACAAGCCAAATTTATACTAAATCGGAGCAGAAATGGATGAGATATCGTCGTCAAAGTGCCCAACAATATCACCTAAGGGCACCAAAGTTTCAAATAGACCGTGTTCTCTGAGGGTCTGAGGTTTCCAAGGCTGCTTCAGGAAGCCCTTCTAGGGTTTCAAGGTTTCCATAGCGAGCCACCCCAAAATATGGATGTTGAGTTTCTTATCAAAGCTCTTGTTGATGATGATGATGATGAACGATTCCGTGAAAATTAGGTGCTGATAAATGCTTGTAGAATTTATCTTTTAATGATATTTAATAACTTCGTTTTATAAGGTAGCACCTCCAAGTAGAAGATCATGATAACAACTAAATGATGATAATAAGTTCTAGATAAAAACACTTATACAAAGAAATTATAAACCTGCAAATAAATATCACAAAGAAACAAGAGTAGAACGACAGCGAAGAGAGTAGTGCATTATTGTTTTTGGGCAAGACTGGTGAAACTTTCGTACTCAGCGGTCCGTTCCACAAGTATTAACTAAAATATTCGTTCAATGTTTTGACAGCAATCCATATGCAGGAGTAAAATCAAATTTTGCTTTCTTGTCTTAAATCAGTGAACGTTGTACATCTTAAAAATTACAAAGAAAGCCGTTAACCATTATTCGCCCAGGTACGTAACAGTTAATTCTTTACACCGTCTGACTGAATTCAGACCGTTCGACTATTCACTTACGGTAGAAAAATCGTGTAAAAGCACACAACTGTTCCTCAATACCAGCTATATAATATCCCATATTCATTTTGTATATGGAACGTCTTCTGACAGGTAACATGAAAGTTGCAATGAACATTAAAAATTCCCGAGGGGTATGGTTTTGAACAGCAAGATTTTTTCACCTAGTCCATATCGTAGAATGAAGTTTTCGGACGAGGAGCAACAGTAGTTGAGCTTGCAGGATAGTTACTTTCCTGTCTCAATCGAATTTTTAGGACATGCTTCCTTGAGTTTCACGCTCGTATCACGTTCTTGCACGGGACTACGAAAGCTAGTGCCGCCTAATTGGTCGGGATTGATTTCATGGACCAGTTAGTTTAAAACCCTGATATTTTTTAAATACATTAAGTATTGATTTCCAAAGCCAAATTTCCCTTGAATTTCTATTCAATTTCTATTGCTCAGAATACAGTGCCAATTTCATGATGACTATAAGAGGTGGCAAATGGCGATGAGAGGGAAGCTGTATGTGATGCAGATGACGGTCACTGAGGGCGCGGTAAAGGATGGAGTCGGAAACACTTGGTTTACGTGTCAAACAAAATATACATTTTTAATTAATCAATAAAATCAAACTCAAACTACTCACAAAAATTACACACTGGTAGGTAGGAGCACACAAAAGTTAATCTTGTTTCTTGGGGAGCCTCAGACCAACTCAAAGAGTTGACAGGCAGAACGACCTATTCAAGGTAAAAATAGGCACAATATTCTAATTAACATTGAGCTTAAAACCAATAGGCATAGTACAGGTAAACTAAAATTCGACTTAAATCTAAAACTAGCATAATCAGACTCAGCATACTATACGAGAGATAAGACAGTGCATGGGCATCCTACTCTCACTCAAACAGCAACTCAGCACACACACAGCTACATAAACTGCCTAGTGTATACATACATATGCCATCGCTGGCTAAAAGAAGGAAACTTAATTGCGAATTATTTCATAATGATCGCCAAGATCAAATTCAATGAAGCACATGAGGTTGTAGAGAATTTCATGGGGAACATTTTGGTAACTTTTTTGGCAGGGCCCATGACAGTTTGCACAAGTTACAACCATCTAACCATGAATTGGAGCTCAATCTCCAACAGAAACATTCATAGGCTTTTACGTTGCACCAGAGCAGAGGTCTAAATTTAAACTCATGCTCCAGTCCTCTTGAATAGTTTTTTGCTTGTTGCACTCTGGATAGCAAAACAGTGGAAAGCTTCGTTCAGTTATTAAAGGCCTCTTAATGGAAGGACATTGCACAAAATCATCTGTGGCAACACAAGGCCTCTTCGTAATAAAACCTGCACTCTTTAAACTAATCCCCAAATTCCACCCTCAATTCTACCTTTAGAACGAAAGTTGCCAATTATTTTATAGAGGCCTAGGTTTGGTATTAGCTTTTAGAGGCTTTCAGGCTCAAATTTTATTTGAAACCAAGCAATGAAACAAGCAATTAATTGTAATTAATTTAATTTGATGTGGTTGTTAGTTGAGTACTTTCGGCCTCAAACCTTTTGTTTGTGGTGTGTGCAGCCAATTTGAGGACTGCAAAAGCCTATTGCAAGCGTAGAGGTTGCAGAGGAGGATCCAAACTAAATTAATTTAGTTACAATTACTACTCAATTATGGCGTTATTGAAGCAAACAAAGAAGGTTCCAACTAAAAGCCTCTTTCAAGTGGCGTATGGGACGAGAAATGTAAGAGGTACTTTTTATTCCGTCCTTCTCTGTTTTTCGCGTAAAAAAAAGTTAGTCTAAATTCCTCTTGGCTCACTGTTAGACATTTTGCACAAAGCTTCGTCACTTTGCGGAGGGCTGCTCACTCGTCCTACTGACATCAACGCTGAAGGTATATTCTGCTGGATCTTCCATTATTGCCTCCTTCTTATCTCATTCAATCACTGGTCCGACTAGTCCGACAATTCAAAAGAAACAAAAGGTTCGTAATCGAATGTGAAAACGTCCAAAAACTCTTGAACTTTTAAGAAAATTAGCTGGAGTATTTTACGATAGTTTGACCTTTGGGTCAACTCAAAGTGGATCTTGGGATTCTTAAAAACGGAAGTACCCTTCCTGTAGTAAAAAATTTCAACTTTGTTAGAATGATCCGTATGTGGTTGGATATCTACAACACTGTGTATTCAAATGTTTACAAAACCAAAGAGCCGTGGAATGAGAAAGAGGTGGTAATAATGGCTGATGGCCACAACACCGTCCTTCCTCGATTTACTAGATTTCTTGCTTTCCATGTTAGTGTCTTGCTAAAAGAACAAAAACGTAGTCCTGTAAGAGTTAATAGTGCCCACTCTATATTGATTTAAATAAGCTGCCGCTACAACTTCGGAAACGCTCAACTGCTCGAACAGACACGTTGGACGTATTGGTTCTTATTTCTACGAGCTCCTTGATTTGAACCACTGGCTCTTTTGTTGATTTCAGATTTTTGATCAAGTCGAGGGGTAAACTCTTTGATTTTCCCAATCAAAATGCTGAATAAAGGTGAAAGGTTCGAGATTCTCAAAATTTTCCGCCAATGGTGTATATTCGGACTACTCCCAGAACCTTTCAACGTGGGAAATACGTCCCCCTGCTAAAAGACTGACCAAATGGAAATGCCTTTTGTGGTATTTCCTTGGCGTTCTCCATGCCCTTTACAAGGTGGTCGCTTTGGTATATTGGTTGAAAGTAGGGATTCCACTTTATCAGGCCGTCATTCATTTTATAGTGGCAGTCTGTATGTCAAAATATGTATACTGTTACTACGTATTTTACATCAGATATCCTTGTTTGTTCGGCGTCTTCTTGAACAAGACGTTGACTGGAAATGAAAACGGTATGTGGGAGCAAAAATAACACCATATAAACATTATAGTTATTATTCTTTGCTTAGGTAACGCAGAAGCTGATGTGAGCCAAATGTGAGACCATGGTCCCGCCGTCTGAAGGAATGCACACTTCAGGATATCTTCGTAATGACCTTATCATACACGATGCCACTATCCTGCTCGGCTGCCATGCTCACTTTCATATTCAATCCATCACTAAAGTGTTTGCTTTATGCTGCACTTCCCAAGAAGTACCAAACGTGGACAACATTTGGGATCCTACTTTTCGAGGAATTGCGGTTACTCATTGTAATTTGTTCTATTCTGGCTCCCTTATATAGTTTCCAGGTCCTCTGCTTCGACCTTGTCCGCAACAAATTGCATGGACTGATGGATTCCATGCAAAGGTAATGATTTTAAAATCTTTTATACTGTATACAATTTTATTCGTTGACTTTTACATAGAGGTGCTCGATTACGAAGACCCGCATATACGTTCATAACCCTACGCCATATTCAACTGTACGTCGGCATCATAAACTTTCTCCACTGCCATATCATCTTCTCGGTCAAAGTTCTGCTTATGAGCATGGCTATCGGATCAGGCTATGCTGCAGTTGCGCACTTCAGTGACTACCCTATTTTCGGTGTCATGTACCACCTCTGCTTCTTCCAAGCCGCATTCATATACATTTTCTGCTACGACAAAGCGTTCGAAATCCCCGCTCTGTTTCAGGAAGTAACTCAACGAGCGATGCTGGTCACACATCGGGAGAATACTCAAGCATCAAAAATCTTCAAGCGGCAAATGCGATCATTTCCCCGAATGGGAATCAAAGTTGGAGGATTCCGTTTGATGGAGAGGGACTCGACACCGAACTTCATTGATTTTGTTTTCAATAATATCGTGTCCTTGCTTGTGGCTTACGGCTGAGTGGTTTGCTTAGAAATCAAATGGACACCAGAAAGTGCCAGAGACAGCACTTTTAGGTTAATCAATTACGGGTACACACTGCAGATTGTTAGAATTAAGTGTAGTTTGCAGCCGCAGTAGGACATTCAGTGACAAATATTCACTCATTTTGTTTAAAGGTAAGAGATGAGAATGGTTGGAAGTCGGGGACAAGGCCGGAAGGATATTATTTTATTTCTATTTATTCCATCTTACGAGGTGAGAGATAACTGAATGTAGTTCGTTTCCGCTTGACGGAACAGACGGCATTGTTTTTAAAGCAAACATGTAAAAAAAATCAAACTGATTGGATACCTGCGTATCCATAGGGCGCGACCAGCACGCAATTGTCAATGTTCTTTCAATGCTCGTGTGGAACAGACGGTTTTTTCTGATCTTCTCTTACATACTCAACTTTATTGTAATTTTCCTTCGTTTTCCATACTATGGAGTGTGATAAAAGCCCTTCAGGGGCCCCAAAAGACCCTCAAAAGGACCTAAGGGACAAAGCGGAAGCAGCAAAGGATAAGTGAGTAATATTGGGTTTTTTAATTTGGAAAATGACACTGTGTGATTCTTTCGGGAAAGATTTCTTTTGTTCTGTGGGGAAGACATTTTTTCTCGTTTGGAAGTTAAGTTTTCCTTCAATTTTTCAATGCTTGCATTTTTTATTTTAATTAGACCTAAGGACCCCAAGGGTCATGCTTCTAAAAGAAGCAAAGAGGACGAGATCCTCCACAAATTGTCAAAGTTATCAACCAAAGTTGCCGCGAGCGACGAATGGATTCAAAAGCTATCTGCGCTACCCGAAATTCTAGCCAAACAGGCCGAGCAAATAGAATGTTTAACTGCCGCGAAGCAGGACTATTTTGATTTTGAGCCGTATGAAGAATATCATGAAGATTTTCCGTATGACTCTTACGAGGAGTGTGAGGCTCCAGATTCAGTCCAACCCTTGTCTACGAAGGACTCATTCATGTCGTTGCTAAAATCACAATCGCCTGAGCAAGGTATTGATCATTGTATGATTCTTATAACCATGTAAGAAATGAGAGTTTGCTGTAACGCAGAATGTTTCTGTCTCGTTTTTTATGACATCAGAAAGTACCAACAAAGAATGTCTTGAAGTTCAGTCTGATCAGACTCAAAGTGATGAAAATTGCACCCTCAATATTCTACTGAAACATGCTCCACCTGAGACGTATGGGACTGCTCTTGATGTCGGCGTTGCCAACGTCTTTAGGGAGCTCATGGAACGTCCAATGGACAAGAAAATTCTAGAGCAACTCAAAGAGGATCACAAAGCTCCAGACAACTGTCGCATTTTGGGAGCTCCAAGAGTCAACAAAGAAATCTGGGCCAATTTAGACAAGACTGCCATGAGTTGTGATTGGGATCTAAGAGGTCAGCAAGAGATTGTCGGGATTATTCTAACATCCCTGGCCAAGACAGTTCAGTTCGTCAATGTGACACACAAGAAAGATGAAAACTCTGGCAATTTGATGAATTTACTTACTGAAGCCATATCGGCTGCGTCCTACTTGTCCAAGGACATGACTTTAAAACGTCGGGCGGCGATAAAACGCCACTTACCTCGGGACGTTGCCGCACTCTGCAATTCAGACATGAAGACGACTGAGTTATTTTTTGGAGACAACTTTGCTGAGCTGCTGAAGGCTTCAAGAGCTGCTATGAGTTTGACTCGCCCCTATCGGGGTCGTGGATCGTACCGCATGCACCCTTATCCTCCTGGTCGAGGACGGGGAAAACCGGGTACATCTACCCACTTCTCTGCTTCAAGTGAGCCAACTTTAAACTCCAGCAGGCCACCTCACTTTTACCGGGGAGGTCGAGGTGGCCGCGGTCGACCTTTCAACCAAAGCGGTTTCCACAAGAATTATCAAAACTCGACTCATCAGAACAACAACCAAGCCTGAAAGTAATTCCGTTAGGTGGTAAATTAAAACATTTTATTCAAGAATGGTCTAGTTTGACATCCGATCCCTTCGTTCTAGAAATTGTCTCTGGTTTTAAGATTCCCTTTCTTGCAAAACGACGACGCTCTTAACATTAGTTTGACGACGACAGCAACTAGCGTGACAGCTAGATTTAATTAGCAATCTAAGACTAAGACGACGACGACAGAAAATTGAGGGAACGATCGACAAAGACGTGTCGACAGCTCGACGACTAGAATCGTAATCAGGCCTCATGACGGCAAATTTTTCCCCAAAGTTTCTTTTCCTATGACTGTTGAAGATTAAAGATAAATGGTAACCACGACGAATTTACCGTACAGTTTAATTGCAATTAAAAAGGGCAGCACTATTTAACCGTCCGCGTCTGACATGGTGGCCACTTTTAATTTTACATAACGATTTATTAGTCACAACAAAAGAACAGAAACATCATGATTAAATCAAGTTAATGGCCTGAAATTTCAATTAAATTTACGCCATCTTGGGTTGTATTGAGCTCGGAAGCACGTGGACGGTAGTATGGGAAGAGCTGTATTGCATCACAAAAACAATTCGACACCTTTGCAACAATTTTGTTCCATGCCCAAGTCAAAATCCTCGACGCCATGTAACCAGCCACGACTATACCAACTTGCTCCAAGTAGGTCGATCCATCAGCTGGCTGGCAATGTAGCTCTGTTGAACTGATGACGTTGGCTTCACATGGATATTTCTCAGCCTCCTCATCCCAGTAACAGTACGGAGTGGCTACACAAAACTTCTCGCGTACAATAGATTTGCAAATCTCTATTCATAAAAATAATATAAGAAGGGATCCGATTTTAATTATAATTTATTTACGCCCTTACGAGATGCCGTGGCCATTTTCTTGACTGTAAAATCAACTTCTGAATGAAAATCTCAGATAGAATAGAATGTATTTCAACTGGACTAGGATTTATTTAAAAAGATATTGTTGATATTGCATTCCAACATCTTGGTAAGAACCATGGCAACGAATAGCTGAAAGAAAAAATTGCATCATGTACGTTTCTACCTTAAAATTCCAGCCAATTTTGATGGCAACATGTAGAAGGATGGGGCTGCAATATAGAACTGGAATGGTTCGAAGACGGATTGTCAATTCGGAAACGTGACCTTTGACCCCGATTTAACCGAAAATGCCACCATGTAATCCGATAAAAATTTTCCTGGGGGTACTGGGGGTCATGGGCTACAAGCCTATAATTTTTTCAGATTTTTTCAACAGGCGCCAATTTAACATTACGAGTTGGGGGTGTCCTACGGATTTGGACTCCGGAATATCCGAAGTCGTGGAAGGTGCAGCAGTACATGGGATCAATCCTTGCTGCAAGCTACCGCGGGCGCAGAATTTGATTTCCTCGTAGCATGCTCGAAAGTTTGCATTATAAAACTTAAGCAAATCCTCTTAACGCACATTTGAAATGATTTAGCAAGTCATGAAGTAATATTTGCGTACAATGGCTTTAAACAAGGCACTTTGGGCCCTTCTAAAGTTCATATTTAAGATCTTAACCGTCGTCTCAGCATTGTAAGTTGAACAAATAAGCTTTTCATTACAAATGAAGTCAATTATCATGAAATGCATTATTGCAATTATTAAGTTTGTCCTCATTTGTCAGATGTGCTGCAGCTCCAGCATCAAACAAACGGACTGCAGCAGACATTCCTAAGGCATTTTTGTCTGCCGGAAACTGTCGAATGATCATCAACGAGATTAATCTATACCCAGCGGGGCAACAACAATTTATCGAACTGAAGAGAACATGTAAAAATAAACCTGAAAAGGTTTTTAATGTCAAGATGGAAGTAACCGAAGATAAGCAACGAAAGTCGGCCTACAAGATCATCGTCATCGACCACCGGGGTTACTTAGTTGGCGTGTGTCACCTCCAAGGCGAGGCAAGGACCCGTTCTGGAGACGAAGTGTATTATATTCTTGGTGGAAAATCACACAGCAATAGAGATTTCCAAATCGATAACTGTGAAATCGCAGAAGATTATGAAGACTTAGTAGGAAAGGGAAGCTTTCCCATTGGGGATTTGGCGCCAATAGCTATTGGACTAGTGTACAATACTTCTCCAAAAGTGCTAAAAGCGATTGCATTAGATGATGCAGACGGGAAAAAGCTAAAAGTGCAGATTGATTTTAACCTGATGAAACGTGTCGTGGAAAACTTACAAGACTTACTGATCTTCGCAAGCTCTGCGCCGCATTCTGAGTGCCGAATTTTTGAAGAGCTTTATTCGAATTTTAATTATGAGCGATCTGGATTCTTTATCATTCGGGATTGGGCTGATGAAACCAGTGTGGCACTCAGCCAAAGCAGATGCCCGTCAGGCGAAGAAGACACTGCTTGGCTACCGTTCCAATACCAATATTTTGCCTACGCTTATTCATCTCCGAACTCACCAAATAAATGTGACAAAACAGTGAAACTGATTGTCGAAAACAATCAGCCAAAGAGGTCAATACCGCGAAATGACTTTATAAATACTGGGAAAGGTTGCATTGTAAGGACTGATGACCGAGCGATTGAAGATATAGGAACAATAACAAGCCACAAAGCTTATAACGACTGGCTGTCGGCGGCATTTCTGGAACAACCTGTGGATTTATCAAGTCATTCATCAGGTTCTGACACGTTTACAGAGCCGTCAGAAATGGGGACAGAATGCGATGTAGAAACTCTTCATGGTACCAGAGGATTTTACATTTATGCTCTTATATATGAGTCTAACGCCATTCTCTTTGTTATACGCAGGTGACCAACCGACGTTCCCATATGCTACAATCACAAGCAAAGAATTTGAGACATTGTTGGAGGCTCATAAACCAATTATTTGGTCTAACTGTGATCAATTCCAGCCCATGTCTCTCATTTTGGATCTCAAGTCACAGAGTAATCCGCAAATTTACGTTTCGGATCTACAAAAAGCAGACATTTGCTTTTGGTTTGAGTGGATGGAAGTAACGAGAACATTCCGATGCCGATTATGCCATTCGCTCCTTCAGCAAGGCATTATCATGGATCGTCCCGGGTCCAGCTTGGTCACGTTGATTATGACGACCGGTCAAGGTTACAAAGACGTGTCTTGGGCGAAAACTGAAAACTCCAAAATTCTACGAAATCACGTAACTAATCCTTTGCATCAAATCGCACTAACTTATTTCAAAAGTTACGATGACGGACTACGAGGAGAAGATTTGAAGGCGAACTTTTTAAAAAAGAATGGACCGTTTCATTCCTACATGCGATCAACGGAAAACGCGATTGTCAATGTTTTTCAATGTGTCCGACTTGACATCCCGTTTTTAAAATATGATATTACAGTAGAGACGGCAGACTACTTTCAAGTTCCTCTAGGAAGCTTATACAGAAATCCTACTGGATACAAGACTATGTTAATGTTTCTCTCAACAAAGTTACATCAGGACTATGTTAATTTGTTGCTGGTTGAAAGACCTGTGCTTAGTATAATGATTGATACTAGCACAGACATAGCTTCAATGGCGTCATTGGCAATTGTGTTTCACACTTTCCACGAACAAAACAAACTTCATGTGAAAGTTTATAGAGTTCTCCATTGTACTACTGGTGAAACCGGAGAATCACTTTTTAACTTGTTTATGGATGCAATCAACAAGGATGGATTGACGGATTATGTCAAAGATGCTACGATCGGCTTCTCTTCTGACGGAGGTTCGAATGTGAAAAAATTTCGTAGACTCTTAAATGACTTCGTCAAGAACACTATAGTCACAGTGCACTGCATGAACCACCGGCTGGAGCTCGCCATTAAGAAAGCCTGGGACCAGCAGCAAAACTTGAGAGAGTTGGATGAGTTAGTCAACGCTGTCTATGCAACTTTCGCAAGTCGGTCACCCAAAAAGAAACTTATATTAGAAGACGCTCGAGAGGAAGAACAGGATACGCGCTTTGAAGTGAAAAGAATAATACGCACAAGGTGGGTTGCAAGCAAATCAAGGGCCTTGAATACGATTTTTGAGCATTGGAAGGCAATTGTTATGGCCCTGCAAGAGATTGAGAAAGACAAATCATTCAAATTGGATCAACGTATCAAGGCAAAGTTTCTGATGGCTCAAATGAAAGATCCGACAAACGTTGCAACTCTTGCTTACATTGCCGACGCTTGCGAAGTTATTTCATCCCTATCACTTGAACTACAGCAAAGGGGAACAACTATCATCGGGAAGAGGGAGAAAAGAGAAAAAATTCAAGAGGCACTTTCACGAATGCAATCGCAGAACGGTCCCAGGTTGGAAAAGCTGTTGCAAGCAGCCGAGTTCGACAATGAAGATGGCACTGGAGACGAAACAGAATTGACTTTGGACGAATTTGAATCTCAAGAGGTCATCTTGTGGGGATTGAAACTGAATTCAATTAATGACCGTGATCGTGCAAACAATTTGACAGCTCACCGTGGTGAATATCTACAACCAGTGGTAGACCAGATTGATGCATACTTTCCAGAAGATGTCAGTGATGGATTTGACGTATTCGACCCGACACGGTGGATGCTTACGCAGTTGAATGTGTACGGTAATGAGGAATTGAAAACGCTAAACACGGCGCTTTCATGGAACTATGACGAGCAGTCTTTGGTGGACGCATGGATTGCATTGAAAGAAAGCGTATCGTCTCATAGAGACTTTGTTAAATTGAGACATTCTATTCCAGAAGAATTCTGGCAGCATTTTCTCAGCGACAAAACAATCAAATGGACTGAAATAACTAAAACTATTGTTTCAAATATTCTAGCTGTACAAAGTAGCAGTGCTGAAGTGGAGCGGGTTTATAGTATGTATACTCACACAAAAACTCCCCAAAGGTATAGCTTGAGCGTGACAACTGTAGAAGCCATTTTGAGAGTCAAGTTTAATGGACCCAAGTCGCTGAAGGAATTCAACTCGATTGAGTTTGCGCAAGAGTTCATTCGTCAGCATGCACGATCGGATGACGAGACTATCACCAAGCAAGTAGACAACAGGAAAAAAATGAAATCTTGCTATGAAAGGCTTCCATCAGTCGAAGATGAATTTGTCTCAGAAACCCAGGAAGATTTTTTTTATAACAATGTTTAGTTTGTTCTACTGTAAATATTTTATAACCGTAGTATCGACCTTTTTTAAGGCTAGTATCATCGGTGTGTATCATCCAGAAAGTCAAGTTGATGTGCTATTACGTAATATTTTATATATTGGTGAAAACAGTTTGTTAGATTTTAATTTTTGTTACAGTTTGTAATTTTGGCTCTTCGAAACTGGTATTGTGGACAATTTTAAGTCTAGAATTAACTACTGTGGACTGTCACGTCTTGTACTCAGGAGTTATAACGGCAGTTACTTGTTTTCAATGAAACAGAAGTTGACTTCTATACTAAATAGTGGAATTCATTGACAGTTTTGAACATCATGTGTCAGGGGGCCCAAAATGTCGCCTTGTATGAGAGACATCATGTTGCGACGACCCGGGACTCAGGTCAGGTATTCGCTTGGCAAATGAGTAGGACGGTGCACGGCACGAAGTGATGGAACACACTAAAGTGTGGATGATGATGTGACATAGTGTGCTAGATTGTCTGATGGAGATTAAGTAATAAAGCCTTGGTAGAGGGAATATTGTGGGTGGAATAGGATCTGATTCAATGTGTGTTCACTTCACGGGCTCTATCCACCAACTAACAGTCGCAATCATATTATGAGCCTCTGCAGCATTACAGTAGGACTTAACATTCTAGGATTAGTATACTATGATAATAATAGACAGTACATAGCATGGACAAAGGACGGCAACACATCAAGTGATGCCACAATGTCCAATACGTACATTATGTTTGAGCCCAGTTCATGATGTTTCTGTTCTTTTGTTTTAATTAATAAATTGATATGTAAATTTAAGAGCGGCCACAATTAACAGTCCCGTACGGTTAAATAGTGCTGCCCTTTTTAATTTCAATTAAACTGTACGGGAAATTCGTCGTGGTTACCATTTATCTTAAATGTTCAACAGTCATAGGAAAAGAAACTTTGAGGAAAAATTTGCCGTCATGAGGCCTGATCGTAATGATTAGCCGACTTACAAAGCTAATAGTTAAAAGTTAAGACAGGAATTGTATTAGAAATATTACTCAATTTTAAAACAACCAGCATCGTTACTATACCACTCATATAATTTCTACAAATGGTCTAGTTTGACATCCGATCCCTTCGTTCTAGAAATTGTCTCTGGTTTTAAGATTCCCTTTCTTGCAAAACCTGTACAAACTAGGGAGCCTACTAGTCGCAAATTTCCAAGGTCCACTGAGTCAGCCATCGACGAGTTATTACAAACGTATCGAGATTTAGCAGCTATTTCTGTTTCAACATTTGAACCTGGTCAGTTCATTTCAACCATTTTCCCTGTTCCAAAGTCGGATGGTAGCCTTCGCTTGATTTTCAACTTGGCCAATTTAAATCTATTTCTCCATGCTCCACATTATAAGATGGAAGATTACCGCTCAGTCAGATCTCTAGTTACTACTAATTGTTTCATGGCTAAAATCGACCTCTCGAGTGCGTACTTTCATGTCAGTATCAAACAAAGTGACCGGAAATATCTCAAGTTCAGGTGGAAGGGTTTACTTTATCAGTTTGACACATTACCTTTTGGCCTTTCAATCGCCCCATGGGTTTTTACTAAGTTATTGCGACCTGTCATGACAAACCTTAGGCAGCAGGGTTTTGTCAATTCCATTTACCTTGATGATTTATGGCTTTATGGGGAATCAGTATCAGATTGTCGTAGAAATGTCAAAGTAACGATCGATTTGCTTGAAAGGATTGGCTTCACAATTAATAATGACAAAAGTATTTTAAAACCGGCACAAAGAATTGAATATTTGGGGTATATTTTTGATTCCGTACTTTTCCAATTAGCTTTGCCGGCTAAGAAAGTCCACAAGATTCAAGATCTGTGTACAAGTGCTCTAAGTTGGGAATCGGTAGAGATTCGACAAGTTGCAATTCTATTAGGGAATTTAGTTGCGGCAGCACCGGCAGTTACTTACGGTATGTTGTACACAAGACAATTATCTCTAGAAGTCAATGACGCATTAAACGAGAATGATAGAGATTATGAAGCGCAAATGTCCCTTTCAAATAGCTCACGTGAGGACATACGATGGTGGCAGAGTGCAGTAACTTGTTGTGGACAAACAATAAGGTTTGACGATTATGACATGACGATCTTTACGGATAGTAGCTCTTTCGCTTGGGGTGCGTGTACGGGAGACAAGCGAATAAGTGGTCATTGGACTTGTTCGGAAAAGTTGCTACATATTAACATACTCGAACTTAAAGCAGTTCTTTATGCCCTTCAGTCTTTTGCCTCTCAACAATCTAATATTTCTATTCTGTTAAGAGTGGATAACCAAGTCGCTATTGCTTACATTAACAAGTTGGGGGTTGTCACTGTCAAAAACTTTTAGATCTAGCTCGAGAAATTTGGAGATGGGCAGAAGTCCGTAAAATTTGGTTGTATGCGTCTTACATTTCTAGTGTCGATAATTTCGTGGGTGACGAAGAATCTCGAAGAAAAATAGTCTCAAATGATTGGCTATTAGGGCGAACTTTTTACGAACAAATAACCCAAGCATATGGGTCGCGAATGATAAGGAAAATAAGCCAAGAGAAAGCCCACGGTATAATCGTAGTCCCGTTCTGGCCAGGCCAGTCATGGTATCCCAAGTTTGTCAAACTATGCCATTCTAAATTTATTGTTTTGGGGCCAAGCTATGAGTTACTAACATGCCCATATACAAATAGCAATCACCCCTTGTTCAACAAGTTACAACTGGCTGCGGCCCTAGTGTAGTTTCCCTTTGGAATCATCTCAATATTGATCAAGAAATTGTGGAGTTTATCATGAAATCGTGTTCAGATAGTACGTGGAAGAATTATTCAGTTTACTTTAACAAATGGATTCTATACTGTAAAAAGTTTGATGTTCAGGTTGTAGATATAAGTGTTGTCCTAAGTTTCCTGTACTTCATCAACACTATAATCAGCGTCTCACTTTTTTCAGTCGGAAGACTACTCCTCCTAGACCGCTTGCCCAATTCTCATGTGTAATATCTCATTCAAAAGCCAAAGAGTTGTTACTTGAACATAAGGTCTTGGTTTTTTCAAATTGTGCTTTAAAAAAATAAAACTTTTGGTTTGAATGGAAAAGTGATGTGTATTTTTCAGTTTTTGGCGACTTAGGTATGTTTTGAAACGATCTCCTCCTAGACCACTAGACCGATTACTATGTGTAGTATACCGTTCGAAAGCTAAAGAATTGGCGAGTTGCATCGGCTATACTAGAACTCCGATTTTGGGCTGGAAAGACTCAAAATTCTGGGTTAAAATGTAAATTTGTCGTTTTTTTTCGACATTTTCATGCAAATCGGGTCGTGTGACCCTATATTTTAAGCAAACTTTCATTCTGAGCTCAAATCTGACGTTAAAAATGTGCTTAAAAGAGACATGCGAGACCTTTTGACATGCTCGTAGTCACTTTTGTCCGTTTGTACCTTAAAAATCATGTGATACCTCAAAATGCTCGCATGCTTTGTGCGAGTAAACCTATCATATTTCCTGCTGAACGTCCTAGACGATATTTGACATACTTCAGTAAATAAACATGCCAATCGATGGCAGGTGCAGGGCTGGGCCATGTGGTGTATCAAAATGATCCCGAAAAAGCGCAAAATAGGACAAAATATGTGTGTTACACGTAATTTTGAGCTAACTTTCAGGACGACGTTATAAATAACTACCGCGACAACTTAGAGCTTACTCCTAAGGCTACTACTGCTACTACTACTACTGAGGTGACTTTACAGCTAACTCTCGGTTTCAAGGTAGTGCTTCCTATCGAAGCGACTTTAAAACTACTACACGCCAAATAAGGGTGAGTTACCTGGGACAAGTTAGGGTGAGTTACCAGATTCAAGTTGAAGTGCCCTGGATCAATTTGGAGTTAAATAAGAACAAAATTATGGCGAGTGACCTGGGCGAACTTTGAGCAAAATATAAGGACAATTTTTTAATAATTTACTGGGGCCAAGTGTGGGAAAAACACATGGGCTGTCTTAGAGGAGGACACCAGGGGAAACATGCCAAAAAAGCTATAAGAGTACCCAGTGTTAGTCAAAAGAATGAAGTATACACATATCTTGATGTAAAATAACAGGCAATGTTGGAACAATGGTCTAGGAGGAATGCAGTAGTTTGACTGAGTGAGTTTGTGAGATTCAGGCGTCCGTAGGACGCCAGGCTCGCTATCTTATATAAAGATTGTAATCTAGGTTACAGTGCAATCAGCACTGCCCGATCAGCCCTCTCAATTATTTTGCCTAAAGTTGATGGCATGCAAATTGGCTCACATCCTTTAGTAACAAGAATGCTCAGAGCGGTATCTCGAACCAAACCTCCAGCGGCTCGATATGAGACAATTTGGGATGCAACTATGGTCCTTGACTTGTTTAAAACTTGGCCCGACAGCTCTGATCTCACTTTAAAACAGCTAACTTTGAAAACTGTGGCTTTACTAGCCTTGTGTTCAGGTCATCGTATTCAAACATTAGCTGCGATCTCAAGACAAAATATAGTTTTCTCTGCTCACGTTGACATTCGCATTACAACTCAATTAAAAACTTCAGGGCCGGGCCGTAAGCAACCGTGCGTCAGGCTACCGCCGTACCCTCACGATTCTAAACTATGCCCAGTTCAGACTTTGAAGGAATACATAGCCCGAACAGATTTAATTCAATCAGGCCAACAATTGCTAGTATCTTTTAACGCCCCCCACAAGCCGGTTACAACTCAGACAATAAGCCGCTGGTTAAGGGAGGTTTTACAGTTGGCCAGTATCGATATCACTCAATTTAAAGGTCAGAGTTTCAGACATGCCAGTACCTCCAAAGCTTTTCAACAAGGCGTCAGTATAAGCGTCATTTACAACACAGCGGGCTGGTCGGCCGGGTCGTCAGTATTTGCACGACATTATAATCGTCCCATTGATACTCGGGATAGTTTTGCCTTATCAGTTCTACAATAAATACCTTTAATCACACTCGCATTGCATTATGATACACGCTTTGCTACATTCAGTTATCTCTCACCTCGTAAGATGGAATAAATAGAAATAAAATTGATGATTGGACGAGCCTCGCGAAGCGAGGCGAAGTCCGATCGTAATTTTATGAATATTTATGGAATACTGGAGAGGTGAGACCCTCCCAGTTCCCACCCATGAACAAAAGTGTATCAAAATGGCTTTGAACTTTTTTGACAATTGCGTGCTGGTCGCGCCCTATGGATACGCAGGTATCCAATCAGTTTGATTTTTTACATGCTTGCTTTAAAAACAATGCCATCTGTTCCGTCAAGCTGAAACGAACTACATTCAGTTATCTCTCACCTCTCCAGTATTCCATAAATATTCATAAAATTACGACAGGACTTCGCCTCGCTTCGCGAGGCTCGTCCAATCATCAATTATTGAATCATTTCTTTGAGCTCATGTGTTGCACACGTGGGCATCACAGTTTATCGCACATTACTTCGAGCTCATATTCTACACACCTGGGCGTCAGAATATTTTGCTCACTTCACGGGAGGTTCGAAGCTCAATCCAACTCCGCACAAGAATTCTCTACATTAATAACATCCGTGAGGCTGTGCGGATGGAAGCTGAGCGCGAACCGTGCATTTCTGAGTTCAGTGGTGATTCACGTTTCGGACACCCTACAAGCTTCTTTTCCTCGTAAAAGACAATATTTCCTAAATATCAAAGAAGTATAGAGGTTGGCGTCAATTTTACTCGCACATGGCTTGACGGTGTGGCATCACTGCATGTATGAGTTGGAGAATTCAAGGATACTTGCCGCTGAAGGCTGAAAAAGTCGCAATTTTGCAGAGGGAGGTGATGTACTGGCGATGAAGTAGGGAGATGACTTATATAGTACACCCACGTGCCCAGCGACCGGGTATACCATCCATTCAAATCTCTGGCGAGCACAGCTTTGGATAAAAGCCTCGTAAGCTCACGCTTCGCGTGGGGTGAGACATGCAGTGAATCAATTCGTTGCAAAGTTTAAAATCCTGGGGGGGAGACTACAAGGGGTCAATGCAGCGAAAACATTTTTTGCTAGAATTCGCGGCCTTCATACGGTTCTCTCAGTGGGATTGCCATTGCCGCCAATTCTAGCAAAAATATTTTTCGCTGCATTGGCCCCTTGCCTTGTAGTCTCCCCCCAAGGATTTTAAACTTTGCAACGAATTGATTCACTGCATGTCTCACCCCACGCGAAGCGTGGGCTTACCAGGCGAGTTGGTCCCCACGATTACATCTGAACTGCATAAGATATGAGGAACACAATGTATTGAAATCTGTCACCATCCACCGCGGCAGGGGTAGCGAGTAAATTATAAGAACGCCGAGAATTCAAGCAAATATTGTTTTGGCTGCTAAGATACCTTGTAGCTTCTCCCAAGGATTTTAAGTTTGCAACTAACATTGATTTGTTGCACCATCGTGCGAAGCGTGTGCTCACCTGACTATATTCAACTATTTGTTTCCAAACGCACCGTCAAGGAGACTGCTAAGTAAGCGCAAAAGGATTCAACAGCGCTACGTAAGCGTAATGCGACCCATTTAAGCGCATTAGCCTGCGACTTGCACAGTGACAGTGACCGTAATCCGGCTGCATTTGCAGTTACTTAGATAATGTGGTCCCATCACAGCCGTCGCAATCAAATTGACTCCTAACTGTTGCAAGCCCACTGTAGCCTATTTTTTGGAAGCCCATTATTGTAGAGTATTCGTTGCCAGCCCTTTGCAGCCTATTCGCTGCAAGCCCGTTGCAGCCTATTCGCTGC
>JAQIWI010000934.1:0-20647 GCA_034698825.1 Deuterosminthurus bicinctus | reverse complement strand
TGTAAACTAATCATATGTAACTAGACCGATAGTCTCTAAAAGGGCAGAGTTTAGAAGGTCGGCGGCGACACTCATGGACTTTTCGTCAGTGCTCGCTGGATATTTGTATGTGTAAACAGTCGGATAATGTTCAAAGAGTCGGCTCTTCGTAACAACATGTATAAGATATGTACAAAAAACAATGTGCCGCAGCTCCTTGACTTTCTTCCCCTTTGGTAGTAAAAAAAAGTGTTATTAGCTTGGAATAGGTCGGCCTATCTTGGCGGTGCCTTTAAAGGACGAGGACGAGAGGAAGTTGGAGAGAACAGGAAGAGAGTTGAATAATGAAAAGGGAAAGAAGGAAAAACATATGGAGAGAAGAGGAATGAAGAGTCTCGGCAACGTGGGTTCATATGGTTGTTGGTGGTGGTGGTCATATCTGATGGATATGATGACGGTAGCTGGATGAGGGAGTCCATCATGGAGTCATTTCCATGTGGCATATTATGTCCGCTCTATGCTTTTCCTATGCTGACGACGAAGAATTTTTTTGTGGGTTTTATCAAGTCGTCGTCGTCTTTGTCATTCTTCTTCCTTGTTGCATGGATTGGCTGGGTGAGAGCGAGAGAGAGAGAGAGAGAGACGATATGCCTTTCTTTCTTGCTTGGCTGAGCAAGGGAAATAAAAATGATGTGAGTTGGTCGTGTGCGTTTTTTTTCTGCGATAATATTATTGCAAGATTATATGTGAGTTGTGTGACGGAGGAAGGAAGGAAAGGAAGTGCATGTAGGAATGGAGAGTGCTGTGGCTTCATGCATTACGGAAGAAGAAGGAGAGAGAGAGAGAAAAGAATGGGAATTTCCATGGATTGAGCTGGAGCTAAACTGGCTCATTGTAGGAAACTTTTCTTATTGCCCATTACAAGGCTATAAAATGATTTCATTGGACCGGAGCATGGAGTTCATTAAAATTGCTTCTTCTGCTTCTTCTTCGTCTTCCATATACTTTGGCTTTGTATTTCATACATGCTCATCCCACTATAAGTCTGTAGGTCTCACGGCCTGCCTAGCCTACATTCATGAGGATTTACTGTAGGAATGAAATAATAGATGAGAGTATAGAGCTAGTATGCTGTAACCTATATATGTAATGTAATGAGCAACTGGATGTGGAACAGGTAGAGCTTAACTGGCTCAATCATTTATATTTCCCGGGAATATATGGGTAGTATGATTTTCCTTTCGTTCTTTCGTTTTTTTCGCTTCTTTCGACATCCCGTTTTTATTCTTCTTCTGCTCACTTCCTTGGTTACATGCATGGTTGACTAGTTTATGTGAATAATAATGTAATACTCGAGGTATATATAGTGTAGGAAAAGAGTCAGTCTCTGCTCAAAGTTACATAGGATTGCATGGAAAGTAATAATGTGGGTCTGGGGAATATTCAAAGTCTTGTTTGAATTAACAGACTGTTTAATCTCTCGGTCCTCTGTGAGTGAGTTGGTTACGTGAGATGGTAGGTAGTTGGTTGGTGCGTTGCGGCGGCGGGCCATTCTGTGTCATTCTACGGTGTCCTTCCCATGGCAAAGTGAGATTGGATTGTATGCGTTATACGTGTGCTGGAAGGGCAGCACATGTCGTTTAAACTCTATTGGGATGGAATGATGGTAGAAAGTAGTGTCATGGGAATAGGACTTTAGGCTGTGCAGCTATATTGTTTGATGGCTCTCGCTCTTTTTGTACTACTCTGCTCACTACACATAAGGTGCCATATTACAGTGGAGTTTAAAGCTTTAATTTGTACCATTGTCGTAGTCAGTTAGAAGTGAAATTTAGGAGGGAGAGAGTATGTACTATCTATTTACTCGTGTGTGTGTGTGAAATGGTATTGACTTGAGAATGAAGTGCTAATAGTAAAAGGAAAGACACTTTGCTCTCAATGATTACAGTACAGTCGTTGTTGTTGTCGTGAGAGCTCAAAGTGGAAGCTTGGAATAGTGTACTGCTGAATGTGATAATAATAATGACGCTGGTGCATTCCTCCTTAACTCTTGTCTATTTCTGTAACAAAAATTCCTTTTTTCTCACTGTCCCTCCGGCTGAATGCTATTTTGATTGAGGAAAGAAAGCGTATATGTGAGAACGCGGGAGAGGGAGAGAGGGGAGACGAAGAGGGTTTTGTTTAAAGTATACGGCACACTCTTCTCCAGATTTGTGACAAACATATGTTTCATACTAAAGTAGAAGTTCTTAATAAGGAATGAATGATGGAATGTATGAAGAAGTACTGTGATGGCGTTTTTCCACTGCAAGCCAACCAAGCAACATGGTAAGTTTTTTTTTTAGAAATGGGAGAAAAAAAGAAGATGGCTGGCATGATGATGGCCACTAGCGTAAAAGTTGAAGAAAAGGAAAGATGTCCCAAGAGTTTTTTTGATAAATTAGTTCCCTGTGGCAGGAGTGAGTCGCTGTGTTTGTGTAGAAAGAAGAAAACGGAGGTTTTTCCCGGCCGTTTTTTCTGTACCCTCGATCCCCTCCTTCATTCCTGCTCCACTTGAGCACGGAAATGAAATGTAAAAGGAATGTGATGACTTTCACTGGCTTATGCGTTTCTTCCTGTACGTTCGTCATTTTCATCCTACTTGTGTCACTGATATGGATCCAGGTCAGTGGTATAGTGTGGGTAGGATAGGAATGATGTGAGACTTAATTGTTTGTATGGGTATGTGTATGATTCTATTGGTTTTTTATGTATGTTATGTAATACTATATGTATGACATTGTGTGTTCCTCCTCCGGATGTTTGTGTGAGACACTTAAAGCTCGGAATTGGATCCTTATAATGTTAACTACGCGCGAAGATTTGTGGACTATACAGAGCTCGTCTTGTAGTCCGTATGGGAAAATAGTCCATATGGGAAAAAATGGAAAGAGCAAATGCACGGGGGCTGAGATGGAACAGACGGATGTTGTGGAGTTTATACTAATTGCCTTTGCTTCAGTTGATAGTCTAATGAGGATGTAACTGGAATTAATGAAGGCTATGGAATATTTTTATCCGATGAATAGATATCGCATGTGGAGTGAGTGTCTGAGTCTGTTTGTGTATGTGTGTGATTTGGAGAGGAAGGTTGTTATGAGGTTATGAAACTTGACACGGGAACACTACTTGGCTGGGAGCAGGTGCTGGAGGGCGGAAGAAAAGTGCTCTGGTATGTTGGAGAGTAGAAAAAATTAACTGGCTTGTAGATAAGACAAGGGAGGAGTAGGAGCGAGGAGATCCTGTCGGCGGTGATATGACTCTCTCGGATAGCTTTGCCGATGATGAGTTTCATTTCAAGGACCCAGATAAGGGAGGCCCCTCGAGTGCCCCGTAGAAGATTCACTCTCTGCTCCTCATATGGATTTGAAGAGAAAGTGAAAAAAAAAAAGTTTTTCCCCCTGTTCCTCTTTATTATTGAGAAATATGAATTAGAATTTTGAAGCTCGACATAAGTTTTTTTTGAAGGATTCTTTTTTTCTATATATTATGCGTGTGGATCAATATGTGCACGTAGTGCTTGTGTAGAGCACTTGAGATTACTGTGAAGGGGAATTTAAACTTTTTCCTTTTCAGTCAGTCTTTTTTTTTTCTTCTTCTGTCTTTCTCCGTGATTCTCCATTTGTGCGTGTTGCGTATATAGATGTGCTCAGAGCAGCAGTTGGAAAAGAAACTGATTAAACATCAAAGCCAAAAGAAGAGAGAGAGAGAGAAAGAAAAAGAGTTTTGAAAAGTAAGTTTTCTTCAGTGCATCACATATGGTTCCTGTTGCTGATTTTGAATTAGTTTCCGTTCTGGTTGAGTTGTACTGCTGCTCCTGCTGGAAAATAGCAATTGGATGAGGATGGGAGCAGTAAGATGCGGATAAAATTGTGCAGGATAAATTGAAGGGGGAGTTTTAGGTGTGTTCAGTGAGCACATGAAGTCATTACTTGGCAGTAGCCATGTGAGAAGGGTTGAATAACATGCTTCAGCTATGGTATATCTCCTGGTAATGAAGATGAGTGTGGGATGCATTAGTAATGTGTGCGCTCTTGTGTGCCCGTGTGTGTGTGTGCATGGATAGTGATTGATAAGATGCTCATTCGCTCTGTGTGAATTTTATGAATTGCGAGGGAGTTAATGATGGTTAAGGAAGCCACTATCAACGTGTTCATCCATAGTGAGGAGGAGTATAATGAGGGGATATACGACAGGAGCTTTCGTGCCGGAGGCTCATAATGCAGACTCGTAAATCAGACAGATTATTTTTTTTCACTCTCACTCTCCTGTCATTTGTAATGTGTCAACAGATGGGCAGTGGAATTATACAGAGAAATGGTCAGAGTTTGTTCAACGTCCGCACACAAATCCTCACACAAACTTACACATTCACATACTACGCGTTGGTATGTTCGCTTAAATCCATTCTTTGTGCATTTCATGTAGTAGAGGCTGACTAGTTCTGCCGGTTTGTCCATTTGGAAGTGAAGAGTTGCTGCTAGTAATGGGTCCTTGACCATCTAATTTGTTATATACTGGAGCAAATTGTTCAAGTGTGTGTGTGTGTGGGTTATTTGTGTGCGCGTATAGGCTGGAGCAATAATATGGAAGTTTGGAGAAGTTTTCATGATTTATCAGGTCCCATTTGGAAGCGGGAAGCACATGTTGAGAGAGTGCGTGTGCTTGTATGTATGGACGACGATGTGATTGTGAGAGTACAATGCGTATAAATGCTGCAGATAATAGTCCTTTCCCCTTCGAATTTACTACTACATGTGTTCGCTTTCACTACGCTGTTCAAAGGGCTTTCAGCTCTACAGTTTTCATAGACATTATTATAGTTTGGAAGAGGGATTTTTGTTGCTATTTGATCAGTGTTAAAAATGCACATAGTGATGTACCTGTGTGTTATTTGAGTGTGCGTGTATATATATACGTTGGCATGAAGTATGAAGAAGGAGGTTCAAAGGATTCTATCTAGGTACGCACAAGAGTGTGTAACAGCAGTCCTCTCTGTTTTCCGGATGACAAAACCTGACCATTGGAAGGTGAATTTGTTTGTTTTCACGGCGGAGGAGAAAAGGAGGCTTAAATGGACTCGTGATGGGGGAGAGCAAAGAGTTGGTGGTGTGTTTGTAGTATGGATGTGTGAGAGAGCGTGGCGGGCGGGCAGGTAGTATGTGAGTTTTTTCTTTTACCTTTCGTTCTTGCATGAGGCCGTAGATGTGAAGAGACTGGAACGTGTGCATGTGTACATAAAAGCTCAGCAGGTTTTAGATGTGCGACTGGGCGGATTTTGGGGGAGCTATGTGCAATTGAATGTGCTTTCCGGGAGGCATTGGTCATTCTGTGAAAGTGGAAAGGCGGTGGTTGTAATAGAAGTGCACATTCGGAGGTTGGTACAATTGGAAAGGCCTGGAGGTTAGTATACATAAGTATTCAATTCCTGTGTCATCATGAGGATGATGATGACGATGATGATGATGATGAGATCGATAAAATGTGTGCTCCTTTACTAACTCTTTGATGCATGTGAAAGTCTCTCATAAGGATTTCCTCCACGTCCGTTCGTCGTTTCTCTCTCTACTCTTTGGCTAACTTTAAAGTTTTCTTTGCACTCCTCTCGCACATAAATGTAGTACATACACACATACACATACATACTCATATGTACACTCTTGCAAGCGTGCTACTTCCACTCACTGTCTGCCTTCTTCACTCATCCGCTCCTTCTTCTCACTCTCTACTGCTACTGCTGCTGCTGCTGTTGGCCGGGCTGAGTGAATAGAAGTCTTTTGGACGACTGAGTGAGTGAGTGCGTGAGTGATGCTGTACAGTGGATGGGAGCAGGCTTGGCTTTTTAGCTGGAAAGAATTGAAGCTTTTGAAAAGATTGACTGGCTGAGGAAGGGGAGAAGTAGCCAGTTTTGTGTCGGAGATGATTTAAAAAGAGAGTGCATGGACATTGAAAGAATAGAGTGAAGGGATGTTGCTGGCTCGTGCCAAAGTTGACTTGACTTGGGAGTGAGAGAGAGAAAAGTGAAACAAATGTAAGTTTTGGATGTTGTAAGAATAAGTTCATGGCAGTTGGAGGAGCAATGTGTGTGCAAGTGTGCAAAAGAGAGAGAGAGAGAGTTTGAGGAGTGACTGCAATACTGCAGAGGCCATTAGACTGTTCGTGCCGATAAAACATTTGATGCCTTTTGGATCAACAGTGCGACTGGATGTGTGCAGAAGTTGACGGAAGAAGTGAAAAAGAGAAGTGAGCCTGTCATGTTACTCTGTCACACCTGGGGCTGGTTATATTGGGGAGAGAGACAAAGGAGAGCCAAAAACTTTTTACTCCTTCTCCCATGTACGAGCCAGCAAAGAGGAATGTGTAGGCAGACTTGGAAGCTCACAGTTAACTTGTTGGCTGAGCTTGTTGTTGTCTCTTCTTGTCGTCTTGTTTCCAGATATTGTTTCCTTTCATGTGTATACTTAAGCTCACAGATGTAGACTCACCAGGAAGTGGACAACTTACACACTGATTTCTTTTTCTTTCTTGCTTTTGCTTTCGTGTAGTATGTATGAGAAATGTTCTTGTGTATATGAAAGATGGGCTCTTATGAAAGAGAGAAGAAGACTAGGGGGAGAGCTTAGTACGTTTGTGATTGACCGTGTATAGAAGGCGGAGGACACGGCAAGCTTGCTAGTTAGTTGCAGCTTTCAAAAGGAGGACACACAAAGGGAAAAAAATGTGATTCGTTCGCGTCGTATTGACAGCTAGGATGCGTTTCCGAGCAAGCATTAAATGCCCTTGGGAATAATTGGAAGCTATTTTTGGTGCGGGGGAGATTGGAGGAGAGCTTGTATTATAGGATGTGGTGGTGGGAAAGAGGAGAATGATTTGAGTTGTTACAGCGTGAAATTGAGATTGACAGGGAAGAGGAAACAAGCTGATGGGTTACTTGTTGTTCTTTTTGCCAGTAATTTTCTGTGGGAGAGCTGCTACATGTCGTGTGCTGGAAAATTGGAGTGAGGACAAGTTGGTTACTTGTGGACAGGAGAGGAGCGAAGGAAATGAGTTAATTTCTGCGGACACATGAAAGGGACTTGTGTGTGAAAGGCTGACTGATGTGTTGAGGTAGGTATAGAATAGGGCAGACTTGTTTAATTTAGCGAAGGGCTGCTGTATACCAGCAGGCGTGCTTGCTGAGGGACTATGGAAAGGTTTGCTGTGTTTGGATGAAAGTTGGTGCAGAAAGAATGGCATGATGGCAGTTTGTTGAAAAGAAGACGGGGTCAGAGACGTGAACGTGATGTGGGGATTGTAAAGTTTGGAGTAGTATGGACTGTAGAGTAAACAAAAGGGGTAAGTTTTTGTGTGGAGAGACGAATTTATGTATATACGCATATATATGTATGTAGGGAGTCAGAGGAGCACGTGTTGATTCATTGTGGTTTGCTATTTAGTGCTTCCTTCCTAAAGGGAAGGAAAGGGGATGTGAATAGTCCAGTAGTTGATCGGCTCCTTGCCTTGTTTATCTTGAAGAAAAGTTTGCATGTGTATGTGTGTCTAAGTCTAAAAGAGAGTAAGAGAAAGGTAGAGCTGTCAGGGTTGCTGTGCGTTGGTTAGAATTTGTGGTTTTCCCACCATATTGTCGAGTGTTTTCGAGCTGAGTGAGCTGAATTCGAAAACAAGTTACCTTTAGTACTATAGCACAGACGGAGAAAGACATTGGATGCTCTAATGAAATGAGCCAGTCTTGCTCCCTTTGTCTACGCTTTCGCTCGTCTAGCATGACGGGAAGTGCATTGGGATTTCTATTTGAATTTTTGTGAACAGGAGAATTTCGGTGGGTCGTATATCAATATGATTAATAGAAGTTGGCAAGAGAATACGGGAGAGATGACTCAAGGATGTGCGTGTTTGTGCGTATGAAAACTTGTCAGATTTGGTGCGGGAAGTGTTATGTTTTACATTTAAGGAAGAAGGCAGCAGAAATGTAAAAGGCTGGCTATATGGTTTGCTTTTTCGGCAGTTTATGGTGTTGGTAGATGACGACAGAGAAGTGTCGCTACATCATTTATTGTTGATCATGATGAGGAAAGAATTGGCAACATCATACTCCCTTCCTTTGCTTTCCCTTCCAAGCGAACTAGACCGTAAAAGAGAATTCAGTGGGGCCTATGACTTGCAGTGTTACGTGGAGGCCAATGTTAGAAAAGTGACTGGTTGTTGGCATAAATTCTCTGCCGGAAATATATGAGAGATTTTTTTAAACATGCTTTCAGCACAGCTCTGCTTCAAGAGGAAGAGGAATTGCAATTTTTTTCACTCACATTTGTCCTCCGCGCGTGTCAAACGTTTTTTTTGCTCCCTGTCATCTTGTTTCTTTGGAGGGATTCTGGCAGTTGGGACTCGTCTGTGTAAATTGTGGGCTGATTTAATGGAATGAATTGACGTGAGTTTGAAAGGTTGATGAGGAGTTTTTTGCAGTTTTTTATACTGTTTGAAGGGAGGATACGAAATTTGAAGGAATGTTGGGTGTGTGTTTGCCAAATAAAATGTGTCAAGCTTTAAGTCAGGTCTAGTATATAGCTTGCTGAGAAGAGGTCATTTTCAGCCGATTTTTTGTTATAATATAGCGTGAAGAATGGGAGCTTGAGTGGGGAACTGAGAATGATAGAACCTTATATCTTTATCTTCTACCTCCTCCTCCTACCCCTACCACTTCTTTCATTGTACCCACTAACCCAACAAGAACTGGACTGAAGGATTTGGGCGGATTGAGAAGAATAACAGAAAATGAAATTGGAGAAGATGGAGGAGGTGAAAAAATGTTGCGGATTTCTTAGAAATCTTTAGCGAAAGTATCGAGAGGGGAATGAGAGTTAAAGAGAAGTGAATTGCTTGAGGATTTTTTCTGATGAAAGTCTCAGTCTGTGTTTTCTCTGCCATTGTCAATGTTTTGTTGTTGCTCTTATATTCTTGTTGTTGATATGGTAGGATGCTGAGAAGTTTTACCACTGTGTTGTTCATAGCTTTTGGCTTTGACTTGTATCTTTCTAAAGGTTGTTCAGATGAGAAGAAATGACACAACCCTACTCTGTGTGTGTGTGTAGAACAGGAAGGACTGACCTGCCAAATGCAGGCATAGCCTCTCTCTCTTTCTGCTCCTTTCAAAAATCAAAGAAATCGTTGAGTTTTTTCCCCTCAAACACACTACTGCTCCTGCTGCTGCTTTTTGAATATCTTGACACTGTGTACTAAAGTAAAGCTTTTCTGTAACGGCAAGATTACTTTGAATTGATCATGCTGTGCTGTACTATAGTACTGTACAGCGTCGGGAGGTGTGCTCAAAGTTTGAAATTTGGTTTGTTGAAGGAGTGTAGTGTGTCTTGTGCAGCTTTATTATTGTGAGATTGTTGCTGACTCCCGATGTTTGTGTGCTGGCGTATTTGTGAAGGAGTGGAAAGTTTTGAGAATAATGGAAGAGAAACTGTGGAGAGTGAAAGTTAAAATAGGGGAAAGGATATGAAGGATTTCTTTCCTGTTCTTCTTTTTTTTTTTTTTTTGCTTTTTCTACTACTTCCTTCATTCCTTCTTTTCATTCTGATTTGTTTGATTTGATACGCTTTGGTGTTCGTTTGAAGTTTATGAGGTTTGAAGTTGTATAGATAAAGATATTTGATGGAATTAGAGAAGCTTTTCTTGTGGCAAGTCAAGAGGTGGAGTAGTGTGTAGAGTGGGAGTATGGAAGTCATTCGTCAGATTGTTATCAGCAGTTGGAATTGATTGAAGGGAACATGACTGACATTATTGTTGATCCTTCAGCTGGTGCATCCTCCAGCATTTGCTCGGCAGAGAGAGGGAGAGAAACAAACCAGAATGTTGAGCTTGAGCGAAGTTGATCATGATTAATACCTATTGGGTGTGTATTTCATACGGAGTGCATGCTCGGGCGCGCATTATATAAGCTGCAATAATAATAATAATAGTAGGCTGCTCTGTTTATTATGTTTTTGAAAAGTTTCCAGATTGAAAACATACGAGATGATGAAGACTAAGAGACAGGTTTCCCCTCAATTCCCGCTTGCCTGTGTTGTTATTTAGTTTTTCCTCAGTTTGCTTGTTACTCAGGCTTTTTAGTATTTGGAGTATGTGCGTGGGGCTCTATAGCTGGAAGCTCGTAGTCCCTTGTGACGTGACAAGTCTTTATACTGAGAACATAAATTGTGAAAGAGCATTAAAACTACCGGGCTCCTATCCGTCATTTCCTCTCATTTCTCCCTCTCTCTCTCTCTGTGCTGCTATAGTAGCACACACATGGAACTTGCGACAATATGAAGGCTCAACTTGCATGTGTAACTTGGTTTACTTTTGCTTGTTAAATTCGCGGATTGAGGCGTGTGTAATATGCGTATGTATGCCTATTCGGGTATGTTTGTGTATATGGGTATGTTTAAAAGAAGGAGTTCATTTCATTTGTGATTGGCACAGAAGCTTATATATGTGGCAGGAGTTTTGGTGGTGTAGCTTTTTTTGCAGCATGAATTCCATTTAGCTCCGAATTGAATTTTTTCTTATGTAAAGTGGAAGGCGTTTGCGGGTATGGGAGACGTCGTGTGTAGGAGAATGGAGGGTTTGAAGAATTGAACTTACATTTATTTCCATTGCCTGAGCCATTGCCACCACATAAACTAATGTGACATAAGACATTGTACGTGGAAAAGTAAGTGTGGCGTGGATTTGGTTGATCGCTGTGAGAGTGTGTGTGCCTGCTTGGAGATGGATGGGAGCTTTATCAGAGAGTCAATACCGTTTGTATGTATGGTGGATGTGAGCGTGTGTGAGGGTAAATATAACCTGTTTTGATTAGCCTACGGGATGAATGGAAGTGTACGGATATAATAGAGAGAGAGCAAGAGAGGAAAAGGAGGACTACTATACGGGTGTAATATGCAGCCATGTTTTCACTTGGGTGACGATAATTTTTTTCCCTTTGGATATCGCTTTCCCGTCTGACTGTATACTGCGAAGATGTATTTTGCAGCTGGAGTTTAACTGCGTGTGGGTTGGTGAAGGAGTTAAAGCACTACGTGTGTGTGTGTTTGCGTGTGTATGTGTGGTGACTGTATTTTATTGAGGCTCTTTTTACAATCATGGGAGATTCTTTGGGTGACTGTGCTATATAGGAACGTAAAAGCCCGGCTGACTTATATGTGCTGTCCTTAATAAAAATATTGCGAGTTGGGGATATGGACTCGTTAGTGGTGCGCGTGCCAAGTTATTTACTATACAACCAGAATCCACTGCAACTGCTACCCCATGTGTTAGCTTTGTTAAGTCTGCCTCACTGGCTGCGTACACATATACGCACGCACGTACACAGTTAAATGAACAAGGGAGAATTATAATGGTCGGCGGTGTGGAAATTGAAAGGGTTGAGAGAGATGACCGAGTTTGATTAGAGAGAGAGAGCTTGAAAGAGTATTTATTGATGCATGTGAGTTAGTGGTGAAGGGGTAGTGGTGGGGGAGGGGAGGAAGTAAGTTTTGATGAGTATTAGATGCGAAGTATGCGTGTGTGGAAAAATGTGTGAGAGCTAATGGAACATGCTTGTCCGGTTGTCACACAGCTGCAGTCCTATGGTTGGGTAGAGGAGAAATGAGGCTGATTCTAAAATTAAATGTATATTAATTCTAGTTCTTATGAGTTGGTGATGCGTGTGTGTAGTGTGTAATGTAGAATATATGGCATTGATGAAGATGGAAGTACGTAGTAAGAGTTAGAAGAAGAAATGTGAATTATATAGCGGCTGACTTTAAGTAGACGTAAATGAAGGAATGGAGGAAGAAGAAGGAGGAGGAGGGAATGAATTGCTTCTTGCTCGTTGGCACGGCGACAGGATGAGGCTGACTGTACAGTATACGGCTGACTGGTTATATTGATGGGTTGGATTTGCTGTGGTTTTACAGGTTAAGGAAGACGGTGGTGTGAATGCAGTAGGAGGACGGGAAGATTGAAGATGGGTAAACGACGATACATTAGTATATTCCCATGGTGGCTACTATGGTGGTTGACCCTGCTGTGGGCTCCAAGACTGATACCAGTAGAGGCTGTAGTGGAGCAGCAGTTGTTCCGGAGGACACCGGACAATCAGACGGCAACGGAAGGGGATAAAGTCACGCTGGCCTGTAGTATCATAAATAAGAAGGGGATACTGCAGTGGACGCGGGATGGATTCGGGTTGGGAACGGATCGTAATCTGGACGGTTATGAGAGATACCGAATGCAAGGGAGTGAGGAAGAAGGTAAGAGATTTTATTTTAAACATCGCTGCCTGCTGTTCGGCCTGGAAATGAGTAGAGAATTGTTGTTTTTTTTGCGGGGAATACTAACAAGCGGGTATATTTTTGTAATTTATAGGAGACTACACTCTAGTAATTGAGCCAGTCACACTGGAGGATGACGCAATATTTCAGTGCCAAGTGGGCCCTGGGCCTGACGGTAGTCGAGAATTACGATCGCCTAATGCTAAGCTGACTATAGAGATCCCAACGCAACCGCCGAAAATAATGCAAGGGGATCTACTGCTCACTACGGAAGACAATGAGATCGAGATCGAGTGCAGATCAAATGGTGGAAAACCAGCTGCTGAGGTTTGTGTCTTTCTTGTTGTTGTTGTTGTCGTCGTCGTCGTCGACGTTGTAATGTTATTGTCCTTCAGAGAGACACACCACTGGGCTGTTCAATATGCTTCCCCCGACTTCCCTTGGCACAGAAGAGCAACAAAATAGGGAATTATTCCGTGGATTCAAAATTAAACTATGCTAAACTCTGGCTAACTTTGTGCAAGGATTGCTCCGTAGTGGAGGATGAGGATGCATAACAAAGGCGAAAGAGAGAGAGAGAGAGTTTATAGAAGGCTCACATATGTGTAAAGAATGCATTGTGTGCTAGCTTGGCGCTCTTCCAGTCTCTCACACAGTACGACCTGCCATGATGTGTGTCCTTTGAAAAAAGATGGTTGACTATGGGATTTCTAATAACCGCTACTATTCATAGCCAAGATTTACTTGCTCGTAAATATTTTAAAATTAAAGCTTAAGCCTTTTCATGAAGACTTGTGAGTCTTTAATGAGCGGCTGCTGCTGCTGCTTGGTGGACACAGAAACATGCACACAGCGGGACTCTGCTTTTATTTTGTGCAAACTACTTTAGTTTTCAATGTGTTGGAAATTCCTCACGTATGTCTTGTATGCCGAGAAAAGCTGCTCACATAATCAAGCATTTAATTACAGGGAGTTTTGTATGAGCGCCGGCGCACGTTTGGATTTAATAATAATGATAACGACGACTATAATACAACACGATGGCAATGTCTATGAGGTGGAAAGAGTTTACTTTGGGCAGTTAGGAGTACGGCGGGGATGTCCGGGCGGGAAGTATAATGTACGGAAAGTGGTAGTACTACTACATGTCGTGTGTAATAGATATGGCGGCTGTAGTATAATGTGTACATGAGTTAGTTAGTGACGGGACTATGCGGAGCTCGTAGATTGCTCGAGAAGATAAAAGTTATGATAATAATTGGGGGACGAAATGATACAGGAGAAGAGCATCTTCCTGCTCGACAATCCACAGTAAGTTGAGCAGGGGAGTTTGTGTAGGAGAAGTGGTGTCATGGATCACTATCAGGCGAGTCATTATTGCGTATATCTTGTGGAGAGTGCAAGGGAGATGGTGCCATGGTGTGAAGCCTTATGCCAGGAGGAATTCTTTAATGAGCTGGGATTATCCGAGCTTATTAAAGTGTGCGGGCCCATTCATATTATTCGTAACACTATGGGAGTGGGATAGATGTGGCTATTTGTCATGGCCTTGTGGCGCTATGTAGCATAATTTGTGTACATTTGCTGTGTAATTGGGTGGGGACCCTGAGGATTGTAGGACAGGATGATGAGCCATGAGAGGACAGGATAATTATGATGATAATATGATGGTATCCGGGGGCAGTTTGTCTGCTTCTGTATCTGCGGGATTGAGATACAAATTATAACTACTTAGCCGCATGCTTGGACTTACATTTACTCCATGTTTCAATGGTCCTACCCCAGCCTTGAAAGGCTCCTTCAAGTCTATGGCAATAGAATGAGCTTGCTCTTAATGATTTGAGGACATTAGAGGGGTAATTTAGCAGGAGGAGGAGGAGGTATACTGAAGAGGAAGACATGGCAGGGCCATTCATATGTGACCGATGTGAGGGGGGAAATAAGAGACCGACAACTGACTGGATTACCTCAATGGCTGGCTTAACTACTGTCTTAACTGTTTGTATGTGTATAAGCCAGTGTTCCTGACAGTCTTGCATTATTATTAGCACCGTTCTCTCTCTCTCCCTCCCCTCCCGTCCCAACTGTAGTGAGTGAGCACACGTAGTTTTAATAACTACCAGTGTGAGTCAGCCATGATGATTATTATGATTATTGTTATGACGCGCATTAGTATCACAAGCTTGTGTCTTAATAGTGGTGAGCTGTTTTTGTGCCATTTGGATGAGACTGGTGTGGTGCTCCTATGTGGCTCAAACAAAAGTCTTCTTATTCATCTGAGTCGGAGCACGCAAGTCTCCCTTTTTGAATCAGCATCATCGTCCTCATCATCATCATCCAGATCATGAGCATCCGCACTTCAGGAGGAAGATGATAATCCTTATGGCCACTTGAATTGAGCTTGAAAGGGATGTTGAGGCTATGCGTTTGTCTGTTGAGAGGGAGTAGAAAGACGGAGGCCTCATGTAATTCAGTCACTGTACTCAAAGCTCATCTTATATGGATCAGTGGGAGGAAATGAAGAGGTTTGTGTGCAATGTAAATGTGTGTGAATGTGAATTTGTGTGGCTGTGTATGAGTAAATTTGGGCATGTGAATGTAACGTGGGCATGTTTGCATCGGAATGAATGAATGGGCGTAAAAGCCGTTTATGATTGCTATTTGAGAAATTATTGTGGCTCATTGAAATGAGGGATGGGGTTTATTTTGGGGAGTGATAGAGAAAATTGGGTGAATGAACAGCAGTGAGTGTATACTTGAAGGTATGGGTTAGTTTGGACGCCTTTAGATTCATCCTCTTCAACTTGATGTAATTGCATAGTAAATAAAGAAGAAGACGGAGAGAGAAATTTTTGGAGGCGTGTTTATGATCGTCTATGAAGATATTCTTGGCGGAGTGTATGGAGAATGTGTGTGAGTGTGCCTGTGGATGTTTAATGTGGACTGTTTGATGCTCTCTGGATATGTTCAGCATGGGAAATGTAAGGTACATTTATTATGCATTTGTCTGGAGTAAGATAATAATTTAAATATAGTGGATCTTGAGTAGAATGTCTCCTGAGGAGGAAGGACAGTTTGGGAGGGATGAGATAGAGAGAGAGAGAGAAACGTTACTTTTATGAGAGCAGTGAGAGCTATAAAGGCAGACTGTGCTCATCCTTGCATACATATGCTCACGTGTGTGTCTGTATGTTTGAACAAGTCGTTTGAATTCGAATAAATGAGCCTTCAATGTGTAAGTGTGGAGGGGCCAAGGCGGCTGACTGGCTGGCTGGCCTCACTTGGATATTCTGCCCTGGCAGCCTCCTAGGCTTAACAAAGGTTTAGCCCTGGAATGATAATATTCTGCACTGCTTTAAAACTTGTAATGAGCGAATGTACGGGCGTGGGAATGGAGAGTGCGAGTGCATGTGTGTGTGTGTGTTTGAATGTCGTTGGTATTCCTCTGATATACTCAACCATGTTATTTCTGTGGTGTGGGAATGCGTGGAAAAAGTTTTCAAATGGCAAACAAAGGGCACTATGCTGTAGTGTAGTGACTTGACTAGCCACTAATTATGGTCCATTCAACTGACTGAGTAAAATTTCTTTATTTGTTGACTTGAGTAGTAGTAAAATGGGGAAGAATTAGCAAGCAGGACCGGCCATTATTGTGAGTTGCATTATTATGATTAGCTTTTTGAAAGAGAGAGAGAGAGAGAAGAAGAAGAAGATGAAGACGGTCGTAGATTCTTTATGTGCTGGCTTCGTATGGAAATGACCATGCGTTAGTATGCCCAGAGTGTCTTGTGCTTTGTGTGGTAATCCGTGTGCGTGTGTGATGGTAGGTATGGTAACACTGTCTATATAGGCTCGAAAGTATTCCCATGTGAGTTGTGTGGGTGGAATAAAGATGGTTAGGAATGAAGGTTTTTCTCTGTGCGGCCCTAGTTTACAGACACATCATTATGTTGATAAGGAAATTAAAGAGGTTAAGACATGAGAGACAACAGGATTGTTATTACTCCAACAGCATAGTGATGGTGGTGTGCGAGTCGTGCAGGCCGCTTCTGTAGTCAGTCTGCCTTGCAGAATATATAGATAGAGAAGAGGTACAAGGAGCTAGCCTTGTGCAGAATGTTGAGCAAATTATTATAATTGAAGGCTTTTGGGTTTTTTTTCACGACTATAAAGATAGACAGACATGTAAAGAGAGGGAAGAGGAAAGAAAGAAAGACTGGGCCACAAGACTAATGATGATGGCAATGTGGTAGGTTCAAAAGAGTTACCTACTGCAGTGTGTGAGGTTTGTACGGGTGGCAAGTTAAAAAGAGAGTGAGAGAGAGAGTGAGGAAATTGGTATGGAGGAGCTGGGTGAGACGGAAGGGAAGGAGATAACACTTGCACACACGCACATATTATAGACTCAGCCAGTGCACACGTACACGCAGAGGGTGAAAGAAGAGAATGAGTGAATTGGATGATAGATGAGAGAAAGTGAAGCCCTTGATGAAAATAATAGGTAGTCACCTCAAGCCTAATTGATTCAATGTTCTGGCCTGATGGAACACAAATGCGAAATGCATTCATTAAATTGTGGCTCACGTCCTCACTCCTCTCCCTCTCGTTCATCATCACCATCATCACTGAGGCTGCATGTGTGTCTATGTCAGCTTACCTTATATATTAGCTGAGCTGGTGGGGATAGTATATACAGTGGTTTTCATCAGTATGGAAGTGATTTCAGTGTTCAAGTCAGTAGTGTGAAAGGCAGAGAGAGAGAGAAAGGTGGTGTGCGTGTGTGTGGTGTTGCGGGAGGGACCTGGTAGGGGAGTAATTGAGAATTTAGGGATGTGGCTAGTAGCATTAGGTTAGAATGTAATGTATGTACATGTATGTGTTTCATCAAAGAGAAACCGTCTAATAGGATATCATGTAAAAAGTGCAGAGAGAGAGAGAGAGTGGGAGACTGACGGAGTCAAGTCCCCCAAATGATTAATTGCGTGTTGATGTCCTTGAAGTGACAGGAAAGGTATGAAAAGAGGCCGTGGATTGGTACTTCCGTTGCGTTACTTCTCCGTTGGAAAACATTGTGCAAGCATGTACTTTCCCCGACGATTCTCTCTCGCTCCAACGCACTCCTCCCCTCTTATTGCATTCTGGTGACCCTCGGCATGAGTGTCTGTGTAATGTGGTTGGAATTGGCACAGTCTTATTCCCCTTTCTCATATGAGAGTGAGAGCATGCATTGGATTGTGTTGCGTTGCTGTGAACGGTGCACATTAATAGTATTAGACATGAAATGGCCTCAGCTTTTATCTATTTTTCCACCGCAGCATGCGGAGGTTAACAAGTGTACAGGGGTGGTGAGGGAGTGAAAAGTAATTGTTGGGATTATGAGTGGCGTGCTCAAGGTTATGAGGGTGATAATAATGACTGCGGAGGTGACGGCATGAGCGTGATGGGGTACACTGAATACGACCAACTCAGGGATGGTGCAGTCAGTCATGCAGAGGCTCAAATAGTTATTGGCTTAGAATGGAAAAGGGGCCCTGTGTAGAGATTCCTGGCTCCCTTGGTCGGTTGGTTCATGTGGAATGTGCGTGAGATGTTGTAGTTGAGTGTGATTAGTTGGCGAGAGGTGTAGACGGAGAGTGGATGAAGATGATGAAAGTCATAAAATTGAAATGCCTTTCTCCTCTCCCATCATCATACTACTATCGTCATCCTCTTGCACGCAGTATTCCGAATGAATAGACTTTTGTGTTGTCAAATGCTCGGGAATCATTGATGCGGAAGGACGGAAGGGAATGTATGATGATGGTATGGTGATGGTGATGTTTTGCAAACTAGAAGTCACAGCGGTGTGGCTCCAAGGTACAAACGTAGTACATCGTTGTCGGCGGTGTGACATAGAGGATAAAAAGTGTGTGTAAGCAATATCCATGACGACTTGTTGGGGAGGACGTGAGGTAATGTATGCATGAGCGGCGGCGGGGCTGTGTGTATGTAAGAGTGCGTGCATGAAAGCTAGAGAGAGAGAGAGAGTATGATGATGGCGCTATGCGTGCATAAAATTTGCTCAGCAGAGTGAAGGAGCATGAGAGTAGGTAGAAGAGTGAGTAGCTTTTACACAAGTGATTTTTTTTATACACACAAGAAGAAAAGTATATGGAGAGGAGGACAAGTTGGCTCAAGCCTGAAGCGACCTGGGGTGAGTGAATGCAAGGTATTGTGATTTTGTAAAAAGCATCAACTCCATGTTGCATAGGTGTATGTGTTGTTACAAATGCAAAAGGATTGACAATCAAAGGGAGTTTCATGATATTACGTGTAGTAAAGGAGAGTGAGAGAGCGCGAGAAATCTATATGGCTTTCAATAGCATGAGATAGGGGGAAAAGGTTTCTGCTGCAGCATCCACAACAACGACGACAACAACAGAAGGATTGATATTGAGATTGAACTTGTGTGGATCACACAAGGGGTCATGTAATTCATAGGGAGAGCGGAAGGACATCCATCTTATTATTTGTGAAGCGTGACGTGTGAGGGCAGAAAATCCTCAGAGGACTTTTAAAGCGGAGCAGTTGAGGAGGGGGAGCGGAGAGATTGTGTGATGGTTGAGAAAAGAAACTGATTTTACAGTCGGCTTGTTTGTAAGGTAGGCATAAGAATATGCGAGATATTGATGCGAGGGTAATAGTGTACTCCCCCTCTCATAACTTCACTGACAGTTACTGGCAGACTCAATAAGTGAGTCTTGATTTAAAGGTTGAATCGTTCCCAAAGCTGTACACTTGTAAGGGATGCTCTTATGGGTCCCACTGTGCCTGTCTTTCAGGCTTGGAGAACATGGGCGATGTAATCATGTGTCTGCGTTCTTGTGTCTGGGTTTTGTGCCAGTAGCTGTGCACTGACTTTCCCCATGGCAATATGCATAAGCCACAGCGTGGCACGTAGTGCTGAGTTAACGTTAAGAGAAAGTAGAGCGCAAAGCAATGTCTCGTGTATGGGCGTATAGTGCAGTGGTGGGCAGAAGGGAAATTCAGAAGTATTTGAGATGCTTCAGGGGCTTTAACTTTTTGACATGCACAAAGAGAAGCATATGCTTTCATGTTTGTTGTTAGCTAGGGAGAGAGAGAGAGAGAGAACGGGTTATACTTGTGATGAGGAAATTAACATATTTTACAAGTGAGTGTGGAATTTGTGTAGAAACTGGAGGAGGAGGAGGAAGAAGAAGAGGTTGTGAAGCGGGTTGATTTGCAAAAGGGAAGACATGAGTAGTGTGAGCCTTTGTAAGAAATGAGGATATTCATTTAAAGCTTTATAAGATGAGAAGCAGGAGGAAGCTTTTAGCTCCGGGGAAAGAAAAGAGTTTAATTCATTGAAGACAGGCGGGGTGTTAGTGGCGGCGGGAGCTAAAGAAGTAAATACTTTTAGTCCTTGCAACAGCAGCAGCAGCAGCACACATCCAGTAGGAGGAAAAGTAATGTGGAAAAAGTTTGTGAAAGTATGCTTGCTAGCTCTGGGTTTGTGCGTGTACTGTACAGTATAGTGGAGAGGAGCTTAAAATAATTCCAGTTTCAATTTCCTTGGTCGTAATTAAACGATCAGAAACAGAGGCGAAGAAGGGAGACGGGCTGAAGGTTTCTTTGGTGGCAGTAATTCAGGAGGAGCTATTGCGGCTGATGAAATGTGAGAGAGTGAGAGAGAACGAATGTGTTTGTGTGTAGTTCCCATGTTGTATTGAATGCGGTTTTAACATTGGCAACGGGTTAATGAGGACTTCTATGTGGGAACATGGATGGCAGTAGGAGGAGGAATCATTTAGCAGAGTGAGCAGGCATGATGGTGATGATGTGTGTTTTGTCGGTGGGACTACTAAAGTAAATTACAAACAAAGTAACGACAGCCTGAGGCATTGCTAGACTGACTACTACTACTGTTACTATACAACATGTTTTTTCCCCATGTGCCCAGTTGCTTGGCCTTTGCCTCTATACTTTCCAAGCTGTGATAAATGTATTGGAGGATGGGAGTGTCTGAAGGCTATATTGAGTTCAGAGGGTATGGAATTTAATACAAGCTGTCGTTTGGATGATAGGTCTGTCTGGAGGCAGTGTGTGTTTGTGTAATTTTGCCTACTGTTTCCGTTGCAACGGGATGAAAGAACGGTAGGTCGATGAGCGTTGTGTGACGGAAGCATATTGAACAGTGTGTAGATTTTCCAATGTGTAAGGATTGTATGGAAGTAAAGAAGAGATAAAGAATAATATGGAATTTGTTATTGCAGATCACATGGCTGGACGGGATGGGCCAAGAGATTAAGACGGGCGTGACGACGAAG
>JAQIWI010000933.1:0-20663 GCA_034698825.1 Deuterosminthurus bicinctus | reverse complement strand
AGTCGACGTATTTTGCAATAGCTCACCTGTAGGAACTTTTTGAAAACCGTTGGATCGATGTCTTCTAATGGAACCTCTGCATTGTTGCCTAGGTTCCAACGCTCACTGAACATGACCTCAAAGACAGGTGATCTGGCTATGAGGAATACCCGGTGACATGGAATCCTTTCCTTGCTTGAGCCAACAACGAAAATCACGTCAGACAATGTGCCACGGCTTAGAAGATCCAAATGAGACTCATGAGCTGGCTTTGAGTTGGAACTTAATAGCTGATCGGAAGTTGAAACCTCCATCTCGAATTCTCAATAAACACGTAAAGCTTTCTGAGAAATTATTAAAGGTTTATTTGGACCTCAAATCTAATCCGAGATTAAGTAAATAATTGGGAAGGTGCTTGTGCACTGAAAGACGTTCTCAACCTCTCCTTCTCACGCAATAGCTGCAATGCAACTAATGCCGGCTTTTGCTTGCGGTATCAAACTGTTCCACTTACTTACGTCGTCAGGTCAAAAAACGTTTGGAATTTTCGTGTTCAATGTGTGGGAAGTGGGAGTCATTAATTGAATTATAAGGGAGCATTCACAAGTTACGTCATTACAAATTCCCAGAATTTTTACCATCCCTCCCCTAAAATAGTCAAATCGTCATAAACTAACGCAAGCCTCCCTCCACTGCCGTCATCATGCTCTCAAATGATTCCCGAGCTCTAGAATCAAGCACAATTTATCTTAACCAGTCATATCTATGGCTGTTTTCCAATAGTTAAAGGGGAGCAGAACGTAGATACGCATGTACTACGACATCAAAACCAAAACGTCATTTCACGACATAGTGACGTTGTAGCCAAAGCGACCATATGTAACTTGGATTTTCTCAGAATTAGAATGAGAGCTTAAGGACGTTGTGGTATGAATTAAATTTACTTGACTGGGTTTAACGTATTCAAAATCATATCGCTAGCGACCATAGTTCCGAAATCGCTCCTTGTGTTTTCTGCTTTCTGGTCGCCCTACTTATAATTATAATTAATTCAGACTTATCTCATCGTACAAGTTGGGAGATGTTGCTGGAGCTAATTGAAAAGTTCTTGAACATTCTCGAGTGTTTAAGTCTGCCACATTCCAGTAAAATCTCAAGTCGGCGTCGGGGTTCAACTATTTGACGTAATCAACAAGACTTGAAGCACGCCTAGCTTTCCCATATATATATTTTCCATATACTAATATAATCAGCTTGATTGGTCCATAATTTCCCCAAAAAAACTTCTTATTTAAACTTTAATTCAAGAGGTTGGATTTCTTTTTGAAAATATTGAAAGCGGACAGCTGTGAAAACTTCAAAATCTCTTATAAGAAACGGAGACGGGTATTTATTACTGCTTCATTTGTTGATCTTCGATGTAGTCAAATTCAGCTAACGTGTAAGATTAGAGCTTTTCTCTGAATTTTTTGGCAGCTTACAGGGAAAATCAAGACTTGGAATAACGTTAAAGAAGAATAGAAAGGAATAAGGAATGCAAGTTGCAAAAGGCTGCCTGGTTCCGTACACTTGCTGAATCTCGATGCCGTTTAAAGATTTCCGTGAAGAAGGGTTACTGTAATTCCTTAATTCTCTACATTAGGTAAATTCCACTAATCAATCCCAAGGAGACGTGTTGTGATCCGTTCAGTATTTCTGGACTGCTCAAGCATCTTGCACCAAGCTAACAAGTTCCTATTGTACATTGACGCAGTAAACTATGCAAGAATAAAAGTAACAAGATTATCAAGAGAAAAGATGTTAATTTATTTCATCAAACAGTGTAACAAATGAGCTGAACTCAACTTTTAAACTAAAGCAGGGACATTCTCAATGAAGGCCTTATTGGACAATATTCCCCAAAGGTCCATAACGTGCGACCACCACATTCCCATTTCGCTTAGTAGCAACACCAATCCCAATCTTCCTTGAAGCTTTCCACACCAGTTGGCTGAATGAGTTTGCAGTATTAGCTGATGACAATGGAGTTTGCCAATAGACTGAGTTGGCGTTGTTGTAACCATTTATTTACTGCCTTTCTTACAGCCTCATCTGGTGACAGACTGAATCCAAAAAATCAGCACAAATTTTGTCCGTGTTCCGTCCTTTGCTTTGATTTCCCACTGGCCGGTGAATACAAGCATAATCTTGGGCTGCTCTTGTGAGCTGTAAAAAAAAATTACTTACAATTTTGTCAACTTTCTGTACATTTAATCTAAAAGAATCTTACCGTCTTGTAAAGTCGCGGTGGCCACTGCCACCACTGCAGTGGTGGCGAGCCATTCTTTTCCCTGAAGGCATTATGAAGATCCACTGCCAGAATTTGCACATCCCTTTCAAACACTTCAGTACGTCCACTTGGCAACAACGGTGCTGATTTCGTTGCTGTAGTCGATTTACCTGACCCTATAGTATTTGAACTTGTTGTGCTGTACTTGTTTGTTGGAATGTTAAATTGAGCCGGACTTGGTACTTTAGTTGCCAAGACAGCATTATTATTGACCCTTTGGGTTGTTCTTATTCTTAACAATGTTGCTCCTGTAGACACAACAGTGGGATTCTGCGTTGTCAAAACCCGGTTGACTAATAATGACGGTGAACCGTCATCAACATCGGAAACAAAGGTCATTTTTTGAGTCGCTTCTACTACTTATGGTGGCGTGGATGATAATGGCAGTACTACTGTGGTTGTTGTACAGGTGAGCTCTGGCGGGTAGTATCCAAAGGGACAAGCTTTCTACTGGAACTATCCACCGTCCCAGGACATTAACTAGCGGGGAGTACATGGTAACAATGACAATTCGATCTCGTTTATCCCGACGAACAGCCACGCCTAATTTGTCCGTGGCACGCCAAACTACTTGACTGAAAGTTGAAGTTTTACTTTATACTATCCATTCCGTATTACGTCAACCATCCTCAGGACTTTACTTTAAAAGTTGTCACAACGTCAGAATACCTTCAAGCAGACCTCATAAACTTCAACGTCGTTATGGTTTCAATTCCCCTCACGCTTTTGGCACTTGTGGCTGAACTAAATAACGTACGCGATTTCTCTTCAAAGTACGACTCGCAAGCAAACTTAACAACTATAGAGCAATTCAAGATTGGTCCGATTGATGTGCTGTGTAGAACTGCACACGTTGAAAAAGCCCTTTACTTTCTCCCGTCTAAACTTTCTTCATATTACATCAATTCCAATTTAAAAGCTTCCAGCTCCGAAGTTTCATTCAGTTTCCATTTAATTTAAACCCTCAAAGAACGCTGCATATCTTCGTTGGCAGTGAACTGAACACGCAGCAAGTAATGAAATATCCATCTGTTCAAGCTCTCCGATGGAAAATTGGGATCGTAACCACCGATTGCACCCAAACAGTACGTTTCCTTGACCGTATTGTTGTAGTCTCCCAAAGTGGAAGTCTTGATTTTGTAAACTTAGTCCAACTTCAAGATATTTTTATTCGAAATCAAAACGTGCTACAGAGTCAAAGCTTTCTCATCGAAATAGCTCCGTCAAAGCTCCACTACTTTAAGAAATTTGGAGTAAAGAATTCAGTTGGCGGATCGTCGTACAACAATATGAGCAGTTTATCGTCCAAATCCAATTTCACATTCAAGTTCGTACATAACGGATACCAGGACGTGACTCAAATGGCCAACGGATCGTGGAACGGGTTCATTGGGGATTTAATCTCAGACAAAGCTCAGATGATCTTCCTTTTTTCACCGTCTAAAGCGGCTCATTCCTTTTGCGATTTGACAGCCTACGTCACCAACTTGGAAGTGGCCATACTAACTCCCGCGCCTTGCCACGTTCTGAGATGGGAAGCCATTTTGTATCCATTTGCATTAGACGCATGGCTACTAATTGTGACAGCCTGCTTGCTAATGATTCCAATATTGTCGGCGCATCCCAAGAGTCAGTCTCAACTGTGGTCGCCTTCTCAACCGAATTGGTCTTTCGATCTCTATTGCAAACCTCACCATCCACGATGCCGAAAAAGCGCCGCAGTTTGTTGACAATTTTTTTCATCTTCACCGCATTAATTGGGATGATTTTCAATAGCAACATGCACGCGTTCTTGACACTGCGCGAGCCCGAGCTGGTTCCATCAACTTTGAATGACTTGCTGGCGATGCAACATTACAATATGAACTATGTCTACTGGAAGGGAACTGGGAATGCGCGATTTTTTGCCAATTCTAGCAATCCGACGGTTCAGTGGGTTCAAAAGAAAATGAATTACATTCAACCTACAAAGGGACTACATGCCTTAGCTGAAATGGCCTTCAAAAGGGTGTCCGTTATGATTGAATTCAGACCACTGCTAGAAGTTTATGTTGCGCAGAATATGACGCTTGGTAGACAAGCTCCTCGACCTGTAAAGTTTGCTGAGACTATTGTTAGTATAGGAAGTTACATTGGCATGAGAAAATATTCAAATTATAGTGAAATATTCAAAAGGGCGGTAGAAAGGCTCGGAGAAACTGGATTGGTTTCCAAGTGGAGAGCCGAAGTGTACGAAGACTCAAGGAGGCAATCTATTGCTTGGGCTAAGGTGCAGCGACATTTAAAGGAGCCATCAAGCTTTTACTTAAATCTTGTTCGCATGGTTGAAGAAGCGGAGGATGCAGTCAAGCCGTTTTCATTGAGACATTTTGTATTTGCATTTGGGTGCTGGGTTTGTGGGAACTGCCTTGCTATTATATTTGCTGCCACCCTTGAACGTTAAAAGTGTCATTCCCGACTGGAAATGACAACAATTATTGCGATTTGCTGATGACAGAATTAATAAAGACAAAAATTAAAAAGATAACAACAAATAATAACCGTAGGTCTATCTTGTATCAACACCACCAACATGGCGACCCTTGATTTTTCCACTTGCGAAAGCAATCAGGCATAATTTACATAGCTGGAGATAAGGAAAGCAACACATGTTAAAACAGATAAGTGGACGTTAAAATTGTATTACTGCAGTGGCTTATATTGCTTGATTACAGAAGCAAACAGGGCAGGCAGTAAAAGAGTTTTGTTCAAACAAAGCGATTAGCGTTTTTATTAAATAATCTTAATCTATAATCTACGTGTCATGATCATCTGACGCCTTGGGCGTTGACCAGTTTCTGACAACTATTAGCAAAATCACACATTTATTGTAAGCCCTTTGAACACTAAACATGTCTGCTTTAAGCCCATTATTGCCACCATTTTCTGAAGCAGATAAGAGAAGGTGGTGGAAGCCTGTTCTTGAGTCCCAGTTGGATCTTCTGAGAGACGGAGTTTTCTCAGATGTGACTTTCATTGTGGGCCCAAGCAAGGAAAGAATTTCATGTCACCAACTATTCCTCAAAGCTCGATCACCTGTTTTTCAGGTCATGTTCAGTGAGCACTGGAACCACCACAAGGAGATTCCATTGGAAGACGTCGATCCAAATATATTCACAAAGTTTCTGCAGGTCGTCGGAACTTATAATTAGAAATAATGCTTTACAATTTTTAAGTTCTGCTGCCATTTCATGACCTTATTTCTTTAGTTTATGTATGCTGATAGCTTTGACGGAAATATATCTGAGGTGTTGGGATTGCTTCAAGTTGCCCACAAGTACGACGTCCGATTGCTGGTAGACAAGTGTGAAAAATTCCTGGAAAATGAAGTTACGATGACAGATTCAATTGACGTGTTTCAAGCTGCACGAAAATATGGCAAGATTCAGCTCATGGAAAAATCTGAGGACTTGATTTCAAAGTAACCTGTTCCTTCTGAGACTGATAAATGATAAGCTTGCGGTAATAATTTTCATTTGGGATTACTTAAGATCACTGTCCGAATTGCAAAGGCTTCCGTCTTTCTCACGGCTCGACAAAGAAACATTGACGACCATACTAAAAAGAAACGATTTAGAAATCAGGGAGCTAGAACTCTTTCATCTGGCTTTACAGTAAGACTTGTGGAATTTTAATATTTTTAAACAGGTGATTACAAGTTTGGCTTGCCTTGTATGACTCAAAGATGGGCGAAAAACCAGTCCGGACTCACTGCACAAGAAAGTCTTCAAGACATTCTGCCGCACATTCGATTTCCTCTGATGACCCTGAGGGAGTTTACTAAAAATGTTGTACCCACCAGTGTTCTGTCTCCATCCAGAACCATCGAGCTTTTCACGTATTTTGGAAGCGACAACTACACCAAGTATTGTATGACATAATTTGATGTAGCCCGACAGTTGTTCGTAACGTCAGTATAAAATTGTATAGGAAATCATTAGCCGGTGCACTTGAGTTCAGCACTCAAAGACGGAGGTCGTCCGACTACATTGTGTCTGTCCCAATTTACTCAGGGGACTACGATAGCAAGGATGTCATGTCCTATTTCTACGGGTGCAAAAGGCTAATGGAATGTCTGCAGTGAGTTACGTTTTGTTAGCTGACTTGATTTGACCTGCCCAGTTCTTAGTATTAAAAATGTGAATTACATTTTGCAATTGGACTGCAGCTTTTGGCTGCGTCAATCCAACAACCTCAGGTGCGATGGGGAACATGAGCCAGACGTTGGATTAAAAGGTATCAGCGTTTACTGTCCTATAGACGAACGCTATGGTGAAGGTCACTTCACTACCTTCAAGATTCAGTTGATGGAAACAAATTGTTGGGACGGTATTTATCCACGGCAGGATCAAAACTACAAAGATTGCCCGGATATCCCTCCTGTGGAAATGGAAGCGGGGAGGGTGACGGAAATCAAATTCGAAACTGTAACTCCTGTGAATCACAAGACGCTTTACTGCATCAAAATTGAGGTAAGCTTCGGCCAATTTGTAACAGAATGTTACTGCTCACTAGATGCATTTCTTGAATATCAATTTCAATGCCATTTGTTCTGATTTTAATTCAGGAAGTCACTTCATCTCTTGTATATAAAAATACTGACAGACCTTTCCGGGTCATAGATTTTGGCTGTATTGCTGAAAATGTTGATGTGAACATTCGCAACAAAGCTTGGGCTACTCTCAATATCCGGAGGAATATCCGCACGGAATTCGCATGTTTCTTATACTGGCACCGTCCTCAGCTCATCTGCAAACTTACTTTTGAAGAACTGTAAGGCCTTTCTACTAAAACTTGCACATTACCTTTTAAGTTTCATTCAACTTCTTATGGCTCATGAATGCGGACAAGTAAGGAGCGCTTGGCTGACTTTTTCATTGCTGATATTGGCTTACGAGCTCCTCTAAGTAAATGAGCTTAGGATTAAAGTGAAGATACTTTCGAGTACAACGTGTAAATTTTTTTAAAAGAGATAACATCCTTTTTTACAGATGATTTATTTGCCAGTAGTTAAGATGAGCAGTAAAAAATAACTACGGGCAAGCTCTGCCGTAAAGCTTTAGTGAAATGGAAATAAAATTCTTCTGATAGGCAACTAGCTCACTTCAGTTTATTTGCCCGTATATAGTTGATGTAATAAATTTCCATTTAAATACAGAAAAAATTGCAGTAATATTAAATAGAATTTTATTGACTACAATTATTACTCTGACACCGGCCTTAAGTTTGTCAGTTTGCGTAAAACTCAATTTGTTCGATAAAACATTTTAGGAAACTAGGAGCATAGATTGAAAACATCAGCAATGTGTCATTAGTCATTACAGAAAAGTTGATTTAAGTGTCTCAATTTCGTCAAGAAAATGTACAAATCTTGAATGAAGTACGGAAATAAATTTGATTGGCACTTAGTTGGTCCGTTTAGAATCAGTTTTACCTTCAGCCACAAATTTCTCTGCAGTCCTCTAGTGTTTCGAAGTGGTTGCCATTCTTTCCACAACCTCCATAGAGGAATCTCTTGCACAGTCCTTGTTTGCTGTCATAGTAATACTTTTCAAAAATGCCCCTGCAGCTTCCAGATTTAACGGGAAGTTCACAGTCCTCTAAACATTTGATATTCATGCGAATTTGTTAGTGCATTCTTACTGTGCATTTTAGAAAAAAATAATTGATCAACTTACGAGACGTTTGCCGTCTTCGGCGGCTTTCAACCAGTCCTGTTATCAAAAAATCAAATTAAATTGATCTCATTATTTTCTATTGTCAATTAGTTTGAATTTTCAATTAAATGTCAGTCCGTAGAATATTTGCTTATGAAACTTGTTTTAAAATACCTGAAGAGACGACGAGGACGAGGAGGTAGATTGCAAGTCTAGTGTTCATTTTCGTTGATAAATGGGGCACAAAGCTGGATGTCTTAAAAAATTGAAACGGCAGTTGCTTTTATAATAACACTTGTAACCACAAGGACTGAAGAGCACGTGGCTGGAATTTCTTGGGGAAGTTATAACTTTCTTTGTTCGGGTTTTGCGGTTTGGGAGAACGGATGTGCTTATTAGTTGGATTTACGTGTGGTCATGGTGAGTCATATTGGTCGACTGCTTCGGCAGGTATGTTGGCGGTCATTCGTTTTGATCCGCCACAATCGACAATGGGAAACCGCTAGTTAAGTTTATCATACAAAGCGGCTAAACTTTTGCATTTAAAACTACTGAAACATATCTGAATCCCTCACACGGTCAAAATTTTGACCTGGTAGTAAAACAAAAGTTCCTATTTGTAAAGCTGAAAGAAAAATAAAACAAATTTATGCAGAAGGTGCTTCAGGCCTCATGAAATAAACTTTTCCTGCTCGCGGTCACGATTTTGCTACAGAGCAATAGGGATCTCCCCAGACCTTGGCATACTGTAGTTTTTTCCTGATTTTTCAGGAAGTTTATAGTATGCAAGAAACAGTGTGGTGTCCTTGTTGCGACCATGACATCCGCTGTAGATTTTCTCCGTAAACGGAAATGGTAGGAAAACTTTTTCCAGAAGCATACCAAGGCCATGAATTAAGTAAGAAAGGTGGTTTCCTTTTTGGTGGTGGGAATTGATACTACTACTTTGGGAGTTGATGATAGGCCATAACTCCCCGAAACTTTATTCTCGCCAACATCAGGATACTTTTTTTGTATCAATATTCTGAAAAACAATCTACAGAATTATGGACAATTTACAACGCTTGACCTTGGTAAAAACATGATGTGAGTGGTCGGAGCTCGGGCGTTCATGTCATGCATGCGCCGGGCAAGCTGCCATTAAAGAAACCGTCTCATGTAAAGTCGACTCGATCAAATTGAGTGAAGTGCGCAAGTGCTCTCTGTATAAAATTTGTCGTTAAGTTTCGTGATCTAGTCAAGCAAACTTTTTCGCATCAACTTAATATGCATTTTGTCATGAAATGATCTCGGAGCAGGCATGCTGGTGGCTTTCTACAAAAATTAATCCCACACGAAGCAACAGTAACTACAAAGTGCCCACCTAAGTAAAGACTCACTATTGGCCAGTCCATTAGAAGGAATGGCCAGCTTAAGTATAAATCCTCAACTTTCTCTCATTCTTTTTCTCGTCTACCCTCCAAAGTTAACCAATTGTACTGAGATGAGTACAATCCCCATCAAAATTTTCGCACCCGTCAGTTCTGATGTATCAGAACTGCTTTTAGTTCACTTTGCAACTTGCAGCTCCCACATCATACTTTTCAACAGCAAGGTCCATTTGCAAAACATTCGAACACCTTTTCATCTCACCGTCCCAACACCTTACATGACAAAGCACAAAGAAACCTCAGCCGAAGATTCGCCAACCGCTTTCACTATCCCCAAGCGACTAAAATACGCCTTGGCTATATTCATCCTTCTGGAACAGCCCGGAATAAAATCAGATTCTCACTGCCAAGCATTTCAAAACTACTTAGAAGAGCAAAGATTTAAAATGGTATGGAATCAAAAATACGAACTATTTCTACGACGACATAGTACTGGCACACCGAAGTCCTTTGGCAGCAACAGTCCTCACCGTATTGGTCATTGAGGATACTACAATCTATACGGCACAGCTCTCATACTTGCACTAAACTACAACAACGACAACGAACTCGTCAATAGCTGGTGGGTCTGCCCACATTGCCAGCAGAACGTTCAAATTGAGTGCTCAAATGTCTCAGATTGTTTAAAGAAATCAAAAGAAACTTCTCACATTGTTACACGGGGCGGTAGAGACGTCATATGGGCATCGATATTCCTTCCGTCCGAAGAAACCTTCAACTACATCCAGAACATTGGCCTTCAACGGCATTGTCCCTTCGATCACAAAAAACTACCCAATTGCTACTCTGACATAAAGGAGGGTACCCTTCATCAATTTCTCCTTCAACCTCTCAACAGAACAATGCAAATTGAGTCATTCAACACGGAAGATGTTTATACCGCAAGCGATAAATTTCCTGCATTTGGAATGGCTGACGATGCTATTGGAGCCAACATTGGGATGCAGGCTGAATTCTACACGTATCCCGTACTTAATTTTCCATTTCGAATGCTCAATGAACAACGAGACAGTCTCAAGTTTATAACATTTGATGTGATAGCCAGCAGTGGAAATTTCGTTCCATTTTACAGTGAACCACTGGATGCAACCACGTGGGTCCTTACTTTAACCTTCACTCTAATCTCATTCCTGATAATTTCGATTGTTGCGTGGCAAATCAAAAGGCGAAAATTTGTTAGTCAGCAGCTGCTAGCACAAAACGCACTGTGGATTTTTGGAATGTTCGCGGATCAAGTTGATTTATTTCAACTAGTCGGGACTGGTGAAAAAACAAAGCGCGGGGTAACGCAAGTTCTCAGCGCTCTGCTTTTTATGACATTCTTTGTTGGCAATTTATATAAAGCCATGCTGAGCACGAATAATGTCGCCATGACCAACTACCACGCAATCGGAGAAAGTCTGGGTGATCTCGAAAACTTTACCTTGTATCTACTTCTCAAATTGGATTCAAGATATTCGTACCATCCGTTGGAATCCAAGTTTACGCTCCCAAGACCCACAAGGCGTGTGAATTATTACCACTTATTATACTACTGCAGAAGCTATGTCGATGGGGAAACTGCGGTAGCGAATGGAGCGCTATGTAAACTGGTTTTCCACATCGAGCCTTTGTCAGCCTTGATAACCGTTGAAAGTGGACTTGATTGTGTTGGAGCGTTAAAAGATATTCTCAAGGGAACGAATCCAAAAGACACCACCACAAACTGCACTGAAAAGCTCATCCTGCAATTTGGTGATCTTTACTCTCGAACGTGGATCGTCGGCTACGAATTCATAGGCAAAATAATTTCCCAGCAGCTCAGTCGACCTCAAACTGCCCTTGTGACCACTGAAGAAGATTTTGCAAACGTTTGGAAATATTTTCAAGCTGCAATGAGTCAAAATCAGACTGCTAAATTTGCTCATAACTTCGAAAGTCCTTAGGATAAAACAATTGTCTCGAGAAACTGGAAAGTTATCATTGGGAGTGGAATCGACAAAAAGCACGCTAAACGAATTGTAGACAGAGCTCATGCATTGTTATCAGCTGGACTTTGGGATCAATGCATTAAAATGAGCAGTCCAAAATCGGTGATTTTAGGGGATACAATACTAGCCCCACAGCTGACTTTGCAAATTGACGTTTTGATTCTAATATTTCGCGCCTTTGCAGCTGCGTTAGGATTCACAATTGGCACGTTTTGCGTCGAAAAAATACAATAGAAGCGATTGGTTTCTCAAACCTGGACGTTTTTTAAGCTCCAATAGAGGCAAATTAATGAGAATATACGCATGATTGCATACACAGCATAATACGGTAACTGTTGTTTTAGTCAGCCGTAAAACCAACTACAGCTGACTATTTAGCATGAAGCTTATACTAAATCAACTGAGAATTCCGCACTGTGGAGCTTGCACAGGGTGGCTCGATGAAAAGTATACACTTTCAATTGTGAATAACTCCAGACATTCTACAGCTATGACACTTTTGGGTACCAATTCTGGAACTGGAACCTTGGGAAATTTTTTTGACCAAGCCCCTATTAAAATCGGTCGAAAATTTTGAGAGAAATTAATTTTAACATGGGGTCTTGTGTGTTCTTTAACACTTTGAACGCCCATATCTCCGTAATTAATGATCGCAGAGGCATGTGAAGCACATTGTTCGAAAGCTGAGAGTTCAGAGATTGTGTCTGTGCGTTTAAAAGGTGACCTTAAGAAGGAATCCAAAATTTTCAAAAATTCTGGTTGGGTTTTGAAAATTTCAACTTTAACCTTGAATATTTTTGAAATGCCGTGGAAAATGCCCCAAATGCACTTGAAAGTGCCCAAAACTTGCAATGTGCCGCGCATTTTTTAACAGCTGCAAAACACCCTTAAATTGGTAAGGGGCAGGCATTTTGGGCATTCTTTGGCGACCGGGCATATAACCTAGTGCATTTGGATTTTGTCGAACCCTAATTATATCTAGTGTAAACTTGGACGAAAACGGGGGGCGAAAGCCCCGTGGAGCCCATGCCATGCTAGCTACGCGGTTAGTTCTAATTTATGGACTTCTCAAACTGAGAATTCAGTCACATGGGACAGTTTGTAACTTTCACATCGTTCCACACTATCATCCAAAAGATAAATCTGCGGTTATTGGGGTCAATCCCATGATATGCACATGTGAGACCATTTCGAATTTATTGCTAGTGGCAACGACAAAACATTTGGATTTTTTGCAAAAAATTTAAAATGTTCATTTCTGAAAATCTACTGCTCCGCTGCAGATCTCATTTTCTCACACAACGGTCTCCTCCGCTATAAGCCCGTACTGTGTGCCATATGATTTGGTTTTACCATTACAATAAAAATGATTCCTCTATTAACTATTGGATTTATTTACGGCAACAGGAAAAATAAACTTGCGTCTGTTTAAGAGTATTTATTGGAGTGGGACAAAGATATAGTGGACGGGGTTTCTAACAGGCGTGTCGAATTCAAAAATAAAAATACAAAGGGTTCGGCAGTACTTCATGTTCTCAACAGTGGCTGCTTCCTCCATCAAACGCATTATCACCACCGCATTGACTTCTGCGTCGTACTTTCCAAAATTGGTGAAATTTATATCTTCTGAGTGCATTGGATTTAAATGATCATCTTTCATATAAGCTACTATAGCTCTCAGTTGATGATCCTGAAGCAGCTTGATCACGCATCTTCCGTCCTCTTTCCCAAAATTCTGTGAGAAACACTAAAATTGGTCTCTTTTGTAACCACGCGGTCTCCTATGCCACTGCACTGGAAGCACTACTTCCTTTTGAGTGTCCATATTTGAACAAAAGCCCGGCTTCGCTTTCAGTTCTCTTATCTTACTTGATTATGACTCATTTTTCCCACTTCTTGAGAGACACCCATAGCAAAAAGAGTATACTAACCTTATTTAGGACGACTTTTTTCCACCCGCTCTGACCTTGACTCTCCTCAGATGGATTTAACTGGTCATTTACAGCTGTCCGCTGAAAGTGCTTGTCTGCCTTGATGTTTAGGGATGGGCCGGTGGTTCTCTCATAAGGATAGAAAGGGCAAATTGAATTGAACAAAACACAATTTTGTCTCTTTGATGTGACAACTTTTCACGTATTTTAATCTTGTTTTTCGCAATTTCTAATAATTCTAGACTTTTTCTCGTTCTTTACACCTGCATTTTTTCCCCACAAAGCAAAAGTATTGCAAATTTGATGTTTAAAGGAGGTGAGGGCGATAGTAGAAAGCGATTTGTTGAGTGCACATTAGGAGGGGCTTTAAGGTACCGACCGATAGGAGGGAAGAAAGAACTAAGGTCACGCAAAAAAGAAGGGTTGACGAGCAAATGGAATCTTTGAAAAGGGCAGTATTGCCTCCAAACATTTTTTGTGATATTGAGAGTCCTTTGCGTTTAAAAAAAATGTTTTCAACTTATTTGAAACCACGCCGTCGATTAGAATTTGAATTGCAATGCTTGTGCATTTGAATGGGACTTCGAATTTAAAAAGCAAAATTTTCTTGTTGGAGCTAGTGTAGTGTTCAAAATGATATGAATTTTGATTAAATTTAGAATCCAATGAATTTTTCCGCAGTTTATTATCACGTTTTGTCAGCGACACGTCAAGGGTCTCGCTGACTACACTGAAAAATTTTCTGAGACTATTTTAATCTGAGACATTTTCAACGCCAAGTGCGACAATCAGCTTGTAAGATAGCATTAGGATCGGCATATCTGTCAGGTAATTAAATTTTCAGTTCGTTATATCTAATAGTTATAATAATGAAAGCAATGTGTGTAATGAGCATCATTCAAATTAGCCTCTCTATTACAAGTAGAATATGTCGAATAATCCCAAAACCGGCAAGCTTGCATTAGAAACAGCAGAAACACTTGAACCCCTGTTACACCAGGGCTACAGAGTATTGTATAGATCCAGTAGTTGATGAGAGTTTTTCATCATGACAAAAGGTAGATTTTCTATATAAAAGAAGATCTGTGCTAATCAGCGCAATTGAGTGGTGGCAGTTGTTTGATTTATGCAAATGGGATCATGGGATTTCCAAGTTCAACGAACCTGATCGAGGAAATGTCTCTGTATCTTCGTCAAATGCAACAACTGATCAGTAAGTCTTAAATAGAATCCCATTTAAGTGCCTCAATTTTAGTTTACACAACATTCATGTGTGTGTGTATACCGACAGACTTTACACTGTTCGTGGAGGTATCCGGTTTTTTTGAGAGTCGTCAACCTTCTACCTAGAATTTAATTTTGATTGTTTATGATAATTACATTGAGCTCAGAAATTGAATCACTTGCCGGATTCACCAACAATCGAGGTCGTTTTTTGTCACTTTCAATCTCCCATCGGCCTCTTCATTGTTCTCCACCACGTTAAGGTTGCGACAGTAAAATTCCCGCGGCAGAGTAACTTATCTTCTGCGTCAAAAAGCGCCAAATTTTTTTAAAAAGTAAACTTGTAGTACCAATAACTAATATTAAATTGATAAGAACGCTGTTGATTTGTGTGTAGAGATTTTAGCGACAAAATGACCAAACCGGATGATACTTTAACAGCCTTAAAGCTAAAAATGTGAACCAATAGGAAAAACAAATAACAAATTCATCTCCTTGGTTCTGGTTACATTATATAAAAGAATAATAATGTTTTCATCTCTCTATGCTGCAACAAACTGCCTGATTAACACAGCAGTAGTAGTGGAGGTAGCAGTACAGTTGGACAACACTTCCACATGTCATGTAGGTGAAGGTTACGGTAAATAATTATGTATACTTTGGTGGCAGCCAATCCTTTAGTGAATGCGAGTAAAGGATCAGTAAATGTCTCCGAGCTAAACTGTTGGATAAGCTTACCCTAACGGTTGGTCCCAGCCTGACAAAATATTATTCAAAGGACCGCAGCCGATTTCCCTAAGCACTTCCAGTTCAAAGTGAATGAGCGGAAATCTGTATAGAGCTACCGAGCCAGGAGTTGTAGCACCAAAGCACAGATGATTCATTCCTGGTATTGCGGAGTAACACTTCAGGAAATCAGGGAATAACGCCATGTCAAAATGCTGTTCATGATGGCGTACCTGGGAAAGTTTCTGTACTTGTTCTCGGCACATCGGACATGGCATTTTGTGATGTGGGATTATGTCTTGCCGGGTTTCACTTCTCCATTAACGTTATTACCACCGCAGGAATATTTGGAAGCATGTCTGAACCAGGATGGTTCCAGTGATAATCTTCTGGAATACTTGCTACCGCTGTACATTTCAATAATTTGATGCAAATTTTGCTCTCGTGAGTAAAATTTCTACGAAAATTTATTCACTCCCAGGTTTCAAATTAATTATTTATTATTTTAAAGTGGCAAATTCAAATTGCGTGTTTTCCTTTCAAATTGTGTTGATCTTCAATGGTTTCAGACTAATATGTAAAAGCTTAAGAGGTACCAAATTCATCAAGACTTGCCCACCGATTTTGACTTATTGGTTTGTTTAAGTGACAAGAGTGCTCCGTCTGTAGGCAGGATGATGGATTAGAATGAAGTTGCAGTGCAGTGAGATGTTATTTAGTCTTGAACTATCATCAGCTCCATAGTAACAAGAAAATCTCGAGCCCGAACCGTCAGGCATTTGCTCTCGTTAGATATCGTTCGTGATATCTGCAGGAAATAGAAGTAGAGTCGTCACTTTTTTAAAAAAATTCTTACTTTGCACTAATAGTAACAGCAAATAGCTTACCCATAATTTATGAATATAGTCAGCCGGCAAGCCACTTAAGTTCCTCACCTCCATTCTCACATCTTCGTAACTCAGTATCCTGCGTATTCGCCATTGTCACCGCACGACCATTTGCTTCTTTGTCGTCACAAAGCGTCAGTTTTTTAAGCAAGTAGATGTTAAGCAAAGTAAGTAGTACTATAATAATGATGATGAACGCGCTGTTTATTTTAAACCAAAAGTTTTCTGTCACCAAGAGGATAAGAAAGGCCAACTGAATCAAAATATTGAACATAATGAAGAGAACACAAAGAGCAAACGAATTCATTTCACTGGTCAAGTTTGATCACAACAGAAGTAATATTTTCCCTTTTCTCTGCGCTGTAACAGACTTTGCGTGTGCTTGCGTGTTATTTCTAGTTTGAATTGAATAAAACGACAGTAGTAAGTGCAGTTGGCGAACACTGACTGATGTCGATGAAGGTTACTGTAAATGTTTAAATACTTTGGTGCCGTTCTTTAAGCAAACATGAGTAGGCGAGTGCCAAATGTCACCGTCCTAATTAAATGATACCTTTACCCTGTCGACTACGCAAGAGCCTGAACAAAGGGGCGCAGCTGAATCCATCGAGCGCTACAAGATGTTCAAAGTGAATGAGAGGAAATCAGCATAATGTAATTGGATAGACCACGGCTCTACCCAGCTTTTCACGCTCGAGAGATTAAAAATGAAGTCATACGTGTCAACTTTGGTGTTTTTAAGTAAAGGGAAGTACATTGATGTGTTAATGAAAAGCTTAGCCAGAGGTCACAGTAGCACGGAAACTTTTATCACCGGTCAACACCCCCAGGGCTACTATGTGATCTGTATGAAAGAAAAGTCGACAAACAAACGTTTGATGACAAACAAACGTTGAACCAACCATATAAATATCTCTCACCTATTTCATTTTTTTGTCAGCCGGCCTTCGTCCTATCTTCACATCTGCCTTGTCGGAATTCTGCATATTTGCCCCTCTCGTATCATATCCCACGGCCAGTTTCACCTGAACCATCGGAATCAGAAAGTGTCAATCTTTTTGTTTTGAAAGAAAATGCTAAGAAGTTACTTATGCTATGATGATAAGGGCGCTGCGCTGCTGATTTAAAAGCCAAAGTTTTCCAAGACCAACCACATCAAACACGCTAACTGCATCAAGATATCGAAACTTATGGCGAGAACACAAACGACGAACCAATCCATGTCACTGCACCGGTGAAGTGATTTCAAACAGCAATAATAATTATTCTTCCGCTCTGCGCTACAGCAGACTTTGCGTGTGCTTGAGCGGTATTTTTAGTTTAAATAAAATGACAGTAGTCGTGTAGAGGAGGAACACTAACTGATGTGAATGAAGGCCGTAGTAAATGTTTATATTACTTTGGTTTCATTCTGTGAGCGGATGCGAGCGCAGACCTGTAACTAATGCCACCGTTCGAACTAATCACCCCTCGAGCTACTCTACAGTCTGACCAAAGCAGAAGAGGAGCTCAGCCGAATTCCATGAGCAGGTCAAGCTCAAAGTAAATGCCAGGAAAATCAGCCGGATGTATGCCAAGCCGTGAGTCATAGTAGCAAAGCACTAATCCAGTGCAAATTTTTGTATGAAACTTGCGTCTACTATTCTTCAAAGGCTACACCTATTTAATTCTTAATCCTGGGAGTGTGAAAGGGAGAGTCAAGCCATGCGTTGTTACGATTCCTAAGGCTAAGTATTTCATTAGTCTGATTTCCTCTTACTCACTTTGAGCTTGTACTTTTTCGTAACATCAGATCCAGTTCTTTGATTTTTCCTCTTGTTGCTGCGTGATTTGTAGGGTAAACAAACGTATTCTTTAATTCGTACGATGACACGCGCAAACCCTCAACTCTGACCGGCTAACAGAATGGCACTTCAGTACGTATATAAGAATTTTCTGTAGTATTCATCCGTATCAGTCAGTGTTCTGTTTCTCTACTGCAGTTTGCTATTATTGTTTAATTACAGAGCACTGGTAGTCTGCTGCTGCAGTGCAGGGAAAGAGCACAATTATTATTACTTGGTACTTTGTACGAATAACTTTAGTAGTGAGATGAACTGTTTCCACCTGTTCTTTCTCATTATAAGTTTTAATATTGTTGTGTTGTCACCAAGTTTAATCTATTTGCTCGCACAATACTTTTGCTTTAAAATTAGCATCTCAGTATTAGTGCTCCGTATAACACTTCAGATTTATTTGCTGAGAATACTGGCGCTTTGTAATGAAGGAGTAGATCTAGTAGAATGAATGTAATGGTCACGAGGCAGTCGTATTCATTGTGCAGAAAACTGACGAGGTAGATGTTGAGAATGGAGAAGAGAAATGCAAGTGATTTTATGGCTTACGGTGTATTAGTAGTAGTAGTAGGTGAGAGATTTGGGATTATTGGGGCAATATAATAATATGAGTGACAGCTTCTGATTTCCTACAGATCACACGGTGGATTCTAGACAAGCATTTAAGTACCAACCGGTTCTGTTCTGAAGGGAGCGTGGGTCTCACTTGTGGCTACCGAGCAACACGAGGATCCTACAATTTCCACGATTCATGAAATTGAATGAATTACATGTTTATCCTATAAGTGCTTCAAGTAAAACGTTCTTGACATAATTTCAGTGTGTTGTCATTACAATGTAAACTGATTTTAATCAGGATTTTTTTTAAAATAAATTAAATTTTGTGAATGTACCTTTTGATTAATTACATCTTCTTAAAACCTTCATCGTAATAATGTTCGGTGGAAGAGCGTGTGATTTTCATTTGATGCATCCAGTGGCGTTGAAACTCACCAAGACTTGCTTTAGCCCTCTCAAATGCCTGATTTGAACACAACGAGTAGACACTGCACTGCCACCGCGCCGGTTGGTTTCCTCCATGCCTTGAAGCGTTTTTCACTGGCTTGATTTTGTTACTGCGGACTGCGAGCTCTACACAACTCGAACAAAAACCATGGGAAACCGATAGCATATCCCGAGGCCCAGTCGATCAAACCAAACACAAAGTGGTCTAAAGTAAACGGCTTAAATGGTGAGGACAGTAACTGCTCCGTGACTTTAAGAAGTTTTTCATAAAACTCGGTCTGGTTCCCACGATCGGGCATGCGCCTGAGCTTCTCCGCCCCGTGGCTACTTGCCAACTCAAGTGCAGCGTGCTCCCACTTGAGGAAATGTCCCGTGTCACCCAGCCTTCCCACGTCACAATTCACTTCTTCGTTATACTTTGAATATTTTCGCAAGCTGATTGTCATATGAAATCCAACGATGGATTCTCCAAGTTTAACAGGGTACAAGCCTGGATACAGCGTGAGCTCTTCTGAAATATTCACCAAAGCCACCTCAAAGTAGTCAATCGTAATGGACTTTTTCACAAGAACCATTTCGGCTAGCGGTTTGGAATACTCTGCTAACGGCACGTAGATCATTCTAGCCACAACTTTTTTGACTGCAAGATCGTGGCTCGTTTCCATGTAAACGGTTCCAATCCCTCCCACATAATGAATGAAATTGATATGTACTAAAGCTGCTGGTTAACTGGATACGTAGTTATTGGAACTTTGGCGTGTGAAGTTCTAACTACGAAAATACCACATGGTGGAACAACTTTGGAAACTGAAATGAAACAGTATTGAAGAAGGTGAGCCGTCTTCGTATTGAACGTGTCATAATTACATATTTTAATGTCATTTTATGGATTTGTTGTTTTAAACACATTAAGGTCTAATTTAATTCTTATACAATCTGTGGGCAATGCTAACTTGTTTTACCTGACCTAATGTAATGTTTCTCTGTACTAGACATCTAGAACAGAGCAAACAATAAATAGCTAGCAGCTTGGAATCAGAATTTAACTCGTTTGGGCCAAAGTACAACACTTTGGAGCTACATGTTACTACGCTCTCCAGTGTGATTTTAATGCGGTGCAGTACGCCTTGCCCCCCATGTTACGAGAGCTCCCGAGTCCACTGCACTGGTCTCGAACGTTGCTGTAATAACCATTCATGCATGTTTCTTTAATTTAAAGAAACGCACGCGGCAGAGTACACAAATTTCGTAGTTCCACTAAACTTGCTGTCAAATTATAATATTATGACAATGAAAAATTTGCTTTGTGTCTGATTGCAACAACACTTTTATTTGGAATAAAAGAATCTATGTGTAGACTTGTACGGCTCACGTACGTTACACCTTCTCCGAAACACCGTCGGACAAATGACCGTTTCCAAAACACCTTCTGACAATAGACCTTCTCGACATAACACCTTCTAGAAAATTAACCTTCCGCCAAAAGACCTTCTGACAATTGACCTTCTCGACATAACACCTTTCAGAAAATTGACCTTCCGCCAAAACACCTTTTGACAATTGACCTTCTGGATTAGGCGTCAAATGTTTCGATGGAGACAAAATTCAAAATAATAATAATAATCTTCGAGAGTTATTTGAAACGAGAGCC